>JAUJEF010000389.1:0-84000 GCA_030444885.1 Citrus sp. QX-2021 | reverse complement strand
GCAAAGTCTCGCCCCATTCCGAGTCCGGCAGACGAACGTGGCCAGCCCCATCCCACAAGGCTATAGCCCACCCATTTTTGTGGCCGTTTTACGCTGGACGAACTTGGCGCCCCGGCCTTCGGTCGGTTCTTTTTTGGCGCGGCTGTGCCCACGGCCTATTTTTGACACACGGAGGCCACTCGCAAAATCTCGTCCCATTCCGAGTCTGGCGGACGAACTTGGCCAGCCCCACCCCCCAAGGCTATAGCCCACCCGTTTTTGTGGGCTTTTTCCCATGGGCCAACTTGGCGACCCGGCCTTCGAACCCAATTATTTTTGGGCGCGGCTGTGCCTTCGGCCTATTTTTTTCACACGGAGGCCTATCGCAAATTCTCGTCCCATTCCGAGTCCGGCGGACGAACTTGGCCAGCCCCACCCCCCAAGGCTATAGCCCACCCGTTTTTGTGGCCTTTTTCCATTGGACAAATTTGGCGCCCCGGCCTTCGGGCGGCTATTTTTGGGCGCGGCTGAGCCCGTGGCCTATTTTTGACAAACGGAGGCCGCTCGCAAAATCTCGCCCCATTCCGAGTCCGGCGGACGAACTTGGCCAACCCCACACCCCAAAGCTATAGCCCACCCGTTTGTGTGGCCTTTTTCCGCTGGACGACCTTGGCGCCCCGGCCTTCGGGCGGTTATTTATGGGCGCGGCTGTGCCCCGGCCAATTTTTGGTACACGGAGGCTGCTCGCAAAGTCTCGCACCATTCCGAGTCCGGCAGACGAACTTGGCCAGCCCCACCCCACAAGGCTATAGCCCATCCATTTTTGTGGCCGTTTTACGCTGGACGACCTTGGCGCACCGGCCTTCGGGCAATTATTTTTGGGCGCGGCTGCGCCCACGGCCTATTTTTGAGACACGGAGGCCGCTCGCAAAGTCTCGCCCCATTCCGAGTCCGGCAGACGAACTTGGCCAGCCCCACCCCACAAGGCTATAGCCCACCCATTTTTGTGGCCGTTTTACGCTGGACGAACTTGGCGCCCCGGCCTTCGGTCGTTTCTTTTTTGGCGCGGCTGTGCCCACGGCCTATTTTTGACACACGGAGGCCACTCGCAAAGTCTCGTCCCATTCCGAGTCTGGCGGACGAACTTGGCCAGCCCCACCCCCGAAGGCTATAGCCCACCAATTTTTGTGGGCTTTTTCCGCTGGGCGAACTTGGCGTCCCGGCCTTCGGTCTTTTATTTTTGGGCGCGGCTGTGCCCACGGCCTATTTTTGACACACGGAGGCCTCTCGCAAAGTCTCGTCCCATTCCGAGTCCGGCGGACGAACTTGGCCAGCCCCACCCTCCAAGGCTATAGCCGACCCGTTTTTGTGGACTTTTTCCACTGGACGAATTTGGCGCCCCGGCCTTCGGGCGGCTATTTTTGGGAGCGGCTGTGCCCGTGGCCTATTTTTGGTACACGGGGGCCACTCGCAAAATCTCGCCCCATTCCGAGTCTGGCGGACGAACTTGGCCAACCCCACCTCCCAATGCTATAGCCCAGCCGTTTTTGTGGCCTTTGTTCGCTGGACGAACTTGGCGTCCCGGCCTTCGGGCAGTTATTTTTGGGTACGGCTGTTCCGTCGGCATATTTTTAGCACACGGAGGCCGATCGCAAAGTCTCCCCCCATTCCGAGTCCGGCGGACGAACTTGGCCAGCCCCACCGCCCAAGGCTATAGCCCACCCGTTTTTGTGGCCTTTTTCCACTGGACGAATTTGGCGCCCCGGCCTTCGCGGTTATTTTTGGGCACGGCTGTACCCGTGGCCTATTTTTGGCACACGGAGGCCGCTCGCAAAGTCTCGCCCCATTCCGAGTCCGGCGGACGAACTTGGCCAGCCCCACCCCCCAAGGCTATAGCCCACCCGTTTGTGTGGCCTTTTTCCGCTGGACGACCTTGGCGCCCCGGCCTTCGGGCGGTTATTTATGGGCGCGGCTGTGCCCGCGGCCAATTTTTGGTACACGGAGGCCAGTCGCAAAGTCTCGCCCCATTCCGAGTCCGGCAGACGAACTTGGCCAGCCCCACCCCACAAGGCTATAGCCCACCCATTTTTGTGGCCGTTTTACGCTGGACGACCTTGGCGCACCGGCCTTCGGGCAGTTATTTTTGGGCGCGGCTGCGCTCACGGCCTATTTTTGAGACACAAAGTCCGCTCGCAAAGTCTCGCCCCATTCCGAGTCCGGCAGACGAACTTGGCTAACCCCACCACACAAGGCTATAGCCCACCCATTTTTGTGGCCGTTTTACGCTGGACGAACTTGGCGCCCCGGCCTTCGGTCGGTTCTTTTTTGGCGCGGCTGTGGCCACGGCCTATTTTTGACACACGGAGGCCACTCGCAAAGTCTCGTCCCATTCCGAGTCCGGCGGACGAACTTGGCCAGCCCCACCCCCGAAGGCTATAGCCCATCCGTTTTTGTGGCCTTTTTCCGCTGGGCGAACTTGGCGTCCCAGCCTTCGGGCAGTTATTTTTGGGCGCGGCTGTGCCCTCGGCCTATTTTTAGCACACGGAGGCTGATCGCAAAGTGTCGTCCCATTGCGAGTCCGGCGGACGAACTTGGCCAGCCCCACCCCCCAAGGCTATAGCCCACCCGTTTTTGTGGCCTTTTTCCACTGGACGAATTTGGCGCCCCGGCCTTCGGGCGGTTATTTTTGGGCATGGCTGTGCCGTGGCCTATTTTTAGCACACGGAGGCCGCTCGCAAAGTCTCGCCCCATTCCGAGTCCGGCGGACGAACTTGGCCAGCCCCACCCCCCAAGGCTATAGCCCACCCATTTGTGTGGCCTTTTTCCGCTGGATGACCTTGGCGCCCCGGCCTTCGGGCGGTTATTTATGGGAGCGGCCGTTTCATGCCAATTTTTGGTACACGGAGGCCGCTCGCAAAGTCTCACCCCATTCCGAGTCCGGCAGACGAACTTGGCCAGCCCCACCCCACAAGGCTATAGCCCACCCGTTTTTGTGGCCTTTTTCCGCTGGGCGAACTTGGCGCCCCGGCCTTCGGGCAGCTAGTTTTGGGCGCGCTGTGTCCACGGCCTATTTTTAGCACACGGAGGCCGCTCGCAAAGTCTCGCCCCATTCCGAGTCCGGCGGACGAACTTGGCCAGCCCCACCCCCGAAGGCTATAACCCACCCGTTTTTGTGGCCTTTTTCCGCTGGGCGAACTTGGCGCCCCGGCCTTCGGGCAGCTAGTTTTGGGCGCGGCTGTACCCGCAGCCTATATTTGGCACAAGGAGGCCGCTCGAAAAGTCTCGTCCCATTCCGAGTCCGGCGGAGGGAGTTGGGGAGCCCCATCCCAGAAGGCTATAGCCCACCCGTTTTTGTGGCCTTTTTCCGCTGGTCGAACTTGGCGCCCCGGCCTTCGGGCGGCTAGTTTTGGGTGCGGCTGTGCCCGCGGCCTATCTTTGGCACACGGAGGCCGCTCGCAAAGGCTCGTCCCATTCCGAGTCCGGCGGACGAACTTGGCCAGCCCCACCCCCCAAGGCTATAGCCCACCCGTTTTTGTGGCCTTTTTCCGCTGGACGAACTTGGCAACCCGGCCTTTTGGTGGTTATTTTTGGGTGCGGCTGTGCTAGCGTCCTATTTTTGGCACACGGAGGCCCCTTGTAAAGTCTGGCGAGTCTGGCGGACGAACTTGGCCAGCCCCTCCCCACAAGGCTATAGCCCACCCGTTTTTTGGGAAATTTGGGGGCGGACGAACTTGGGGACCGGACCTTCGGGCTCTTATTTCCGGGCGCGGCTGTGTCCACGGCATATTTTTAGCACACGAAGGCCCCTCGCAAAGTCTGGCCCCATTCCGAGTCCGGCGGACGAACTTGGCCATCCCCTCCCCCCAAGGCTATAGCCCACCCGTTTTTTGGGCATTTTTGCGGTGGACGAACTTGGGGACCGGACCTTCGGGCGCTTATTTTTGGGTCCGGCTGTGCCCGCAGCCTATTTTTGGTACACGAAGGCCCCTCACAAAGTCTGGCCCCATTCCGAGTCCGGCGGACGATCTTGGCCAGCCCCTCCCCCCAAGGCTATAACCCACCCGTGGTTTGGGCATTTTTGCGGCGGACGAACTTGGGGACCGGACCTTCGGGCGCTTATTTTTGTCGCGGCTGTGCCCATGGCCCATTTTTGGCACACGGAGGCCCCTGGTAAAGTTTGGCCCCATTCCGATTCCGGCGGACGAACTTGGCCAACCCTCCCCCCAAGCCTACAGCCCACCCTTTTTTTCGGCATTTTTGCGGCGCACGAACTCGAGGACCGGGCCTTCGGGCGCTTATTTTTGGGCGCGGCTGTGCCCGTGGCCTATTTTGGCACACGAAGGCCCCTCGCAAAGTCTGGCCCCATTCCGAGTCTGGCGGACGAACTTGGCCAGCCCCTCCCCCCAAGGCTATAGCCCACCCGTTTTTTGGGAGTTTTTGCGGCGGACGAACTTGGGGACCAGACCTTCGGACGCTTTCTTTTTGGCGCGGCTGTGTCCCCGCGGCCTATTTTTGGCACACGGAGGCCCCTCGCAAAGTCTCACCCCATTCCGCGACCGGCGGACGAACTTGGCCAGCCCCTCCCCCCAAGGCTATAGCCCACCCGTTTTTTGGGCATTTTTGCAACGGACGGACTTGGGGACCGGACGTTCGGGCACTTATTTTTGGGTGCGGCTCTGCCTGCGGCTTATTTTTGGTACATGAAGTCCCCTCGCAAAGTCTGGCCCCCTTCCGAGTCCGGCGGACGAACATGGCCAGCCCCTCCCCCCAAGGCTATAGCCCACCCGTTTTTTGGGCGTTTTTACGGCGGACGAACTTGGGGACCGGACCTTCGGGCGGTTATTTTTGGGCGCGGCTGTGTCCCCGCGGCCTATTTTTGGCACACGGAGGCCCCTCGCAAAGTCTGGCCCCATTCCGAGTCCGGCGGACGAACCTGGCCAGCCCATCCCCCCAAGGCTATAGCCCACCCGTTTTTTGGGCATTTTTGCAACGGACGAACTTGGGGACCGGACCTTCGGGCACTTATTTTTGGGTGCGGCTGTGCCCGCGGCCTATTTTTGGCACACGGAGGCCCCTCGTAAAGTCTGGCCCCATTCCGAGTCCGGCGGACAAACTTGGCCAGCCCATCCCCCCAAGGCTATAGCCCACCCGTTTTTTGGGCGTTTTTGCAACGGACGAACTTGGGGACCGGACCTTCGGGCACTTATTTTTGGGTGCGACTGTGCCCGTGGCCTATTTTTGGCACATGAAGATCCCTCGCAAAGTCTGGCCCAATTCCGAGTCCGGCGGACGAACTTGGCCAGCCCCTTCCCCCAAGGCTAAAGCCCACCCGTTTTTTGGGCATTTTTGCAACGGACGAACTTGGGGACCGGACCTTCGGGCACTTATATTTGGGTGCGGCTGTGCCCGCGGCCTATTTTTGGCACACGGAGGCGCCTCGCAACGTCTCGCGCCATTCCGAGTCCGGCGGACGAAGTGGGCCAGCCGCACCCCCCAAGGCTATACCCCACCCGTTTTTGTGGCCATTTTCCGCTGGACGAACTTGGCACCCCGGCCTTCGGGCGGGTAATTTTGGGCGTGACTGTGCCCGTGGCCTATTTTTGGCGCACGGAGGCGCCTCGCAACGTCTCGCGCCATTCCGAGTCCGGCGGACGAAGTTGGCCAAGCCCACCCCCCAAGGCTACAGCCCACCCGTTTTTGTGCCCTTTTTCCGCTGGACGAACTTGGCGCCCCGGCCTTCGGGCGAGTATTTTTGGGTGCGGCTGTGCCCGCGGCCTATTTTTGGCACACGGAGGCGCCTTGCAAAGTCTCGCGGCATTCCGAATCCGGCGGACGAAGTTGGCCAGCCCCACCCCGCAAGGCTATAGCCCACCCGTTTTTGTGCCCTTTTTCCGCTGGACGAACTTGGCGTCCCGGCCTTCGGGCGAGTATTTTTGGGTGCGGCTGTGCCCGCGGCCTATTTTTGGCACACGGAGGCGCCTTGTAAAGTCTCGCGCCATTCCGAGTCCGGCGGACGAAGTTGGCCATCCCCACCCCCCAAAGCTATAGCCCACCCGTTTTTGTGCCCTTTTTCCGCTGGACGAACTTGGCGTCCGGGCCTTCGGGCGGGTATTTTTGGGCGCGGCTGTGCCCGTAGCCTATTTTTGGCGCATGGAGGCCCCTCGCAAAGTCTCGCGGTATTCCGAGTCCGGCGGACGATGTTGGCCAGCCCCACCCCCAAGGATATTGCCAACCCGTTTTTGTGGCCTTTTTCCGCTGGACGAACTTGGTGCCGCGGCCTTCGATCGGTTATTTTTGGGCGCGGCTTTGCCCGCGGCCTATTTTTGGCACACGGAGGCCCCTCGCAAAGCCTCGCGGCACTCCGAGTCCGGCGGACGAAGTTGGCCAGCCCCACCACCCAAGGCAATAGCCCACCCGTTTTTGTGGCCTTTTTCCGCTGGACGAACTTGGCGACGCGGCCTTCGGGCTGTTATTTTTGGCGCGGCTTTGCCCGCGGCCTATTTTTGGCACACGGAGGCCCTCTTAAAGTCTCGCGGCATTCCGAGTCCGGCGTACGAATTTGGCCAGCACCACACTACAAGGCTATAGCCAACCCGTTTTTGTGGCCTTTTTCCGCTGGACGAACTTGGCGCCCCGGCCTTTGGGCGGTTATTTTTGGGCGCGGCTTGGGCCGCGGCCTATTTTTGGCACACGGAGGCCCCTCGTAAAGTCTCGCGGCATTCCGAGTTCGGCGGACGATGTTGGCCAGCCCCACCCCCCAAGGATATTGCCAACCCGTTTTTGTGGCCTTTTTCCGCTGGACGAACTAGGCGCCGCGGCCTTCGGTCGGTTATTTTTCGGCGCGGCTGTGTCCGTAGCCTATTTTTGGCACACGGAGGCCGTTCCCAAAGTCTCGGCCCATTCCGAGTCCGGCGGACGAAGTGGGCCAGCCCCACCCCCCAGGCTATAGCCCACCTGTTTTTGTGGCCTTTTTCCGCTGGACGAACTTGGCGCCACGGCCTTCGGGTGGTTATTTTTGGGCGCGCCGTGGTCCACAGCCTATTTTTGGCACATGGAAGCCCCTCGCAAAGTCTCGCGGTATTCCGAGTCCGGCAGACGATGTTGGCCAGCCCCACCCCCCAAGGCTATAGCCAACCCGTTTTTGTGGCCTTTTTCCGCTGGACGAACTTGGCGCCCCGGCCTTTGGACGTTTATTTTTGGGCGCGGCTTTGGCCGCGGCCTATTTTTGGCAAGGCCCCTCGTAAAGTCTCGCGGCATTCCGAGTCCGGCGGACGAAGTGGGCCAGCCCCACCCCCCAAGGCTATAGCCCACCCGTTTTTGTGGCCTTTTTCCGCTGGACGAACTTGGCGCCGCGGCCTTCGGGCGGTTATTTTTGGTCGCTACTTTGTCCGTGGCCTATTTTTAGCACACGGATGCCCCTCACAAAGTCTCACGGCATTCCGAGTCCGGCGGACGAAGTGGGCCAGCCCCACCCCCCAAGGCTATAGCCCACCCGTTTTTGTGGCCTTTTTCCGCTGGACGAACTTGGTGCCCCGGCTTTCGGGTGGTTATTTTTGGGCGCGGCGTTGCCCGCAGCCTATTTTTGGCGCATGGAGGCCCCTCGCAAAGTCTCGCGGCATTCCGAGTCCGGCGGACGATGTTGGCCAGCCCCACCCCCCAAGGATATTGCCAACCCGTTTTTGTGGCCTTTTTCCGCTGGACGAACTTGGCGCCGCGGCCTTCGACCGGTTATTTTTGGGTGCGGGTTTGGCCGCGGCCTATATTTGGCACACGGAGGCCCCTTGCAAAGTCTCGCGGCATTCCGAGTCCGGCGGACGAAGTGGGCCAGCCCCACCCCCCAAGGCCATAGCCCGCCCGTTTTTGTGGCCTTTTTCCGCTGTACGAACTTGGCGCCGCGGCCTTCGACCGTTTATTTTTGGGCGCGGCTTTGTCCACGGCCTATTTTTGGCACACGGAGGCCCCTCGCAAAGCCTCGCGGCATTCCGAGTCCGGCGGACGAAGTTGGCCAGCCCCACCACCCAAGGCTATAGCCCACCCGTTTTTGTGGCCTTTTTCCGCTGGACGAACTTGGCGACGCGCCCTTCGGGCTGTTATTTTTGGGCGCGGCTTTGGCCGCGGCCTATTTTTGGCACACGGAGGCCCCTCTTAAAGTCTCGCGGCATTCCGAGTCCGGCGTACGAATTTGGCCAGCCCCACCCCCCAAGGCTATAGCCAACCCGTTTTTGTGGCCTTTTTCCGCTGGACGAACTTGGCGCCCCGGCCTTTGGGCGGTTATTTTTGGGCGCGGCTTTGGTCACAGCCTATTTTTGGCACACGAGGCCCCTCGCAAAGTCTCACGGAATTCCTAGTCCGGCGGACGACGTTGGCCAGCCCCACCCCGCAAGGATATTGCCAACCCGTTTTTGTGGCCTTTTTCCGCTGGACGAACTTGGCGCCGCGGCCTTCGGTCGGTTATTTTTCGGCAGCGCTGTGCCCGTAGCCTATTTTTGGCACACGGAGGCCGCTCCCAAAGTCTCGGCCCATTCATAGTCCGGCGGACGAAGTTGGCCAGCCCCTCCCCCCAAGGCTATAGGCAACCCGTTTTTGTGGCCTTTTTCCGCTGGACGAACTTGGCGCCCCGGCCTTCGGGCAGCTATTTTTCGGCGCGGCTGTGCCCGCGGCCTATTTTTGGCACGCGGAGGCCGCTCGCAAAGTCTCGCCCTATTCCAAGTCCGGCGGACGAAGTTGGGCAGCCCCTCCCCCCAAGGCTATAGCCCACCCGTTTTTTGGCCATTTTTCCGCTGGGGGGTTTGGACGCAACGACCTTCGGGGGTTGTTTTTGTGTACGGCTGTTACCACGGCCTATTTTTGGCACACAGAGGCTGCTCGCAAAGTCTCACCCCATTCCGAGTCCGGCGGACGAAGTTGGGCAGCCCCTCCCCCCAAGGCTATAGCCCACCCGTTTTTTGGCCATTTTTCCGCTGGACGAACTTGGCGCCCCGGCCTTCGGGCGGTTATTTTTGGCTGTGCCCGCGGCCTATTTTTGGTACGCGGAGGCCGCTCGCAAAGTCTTGCCCCATTCTGAATCCGGCGGACGAAGTCGGCCAGCCGCTCCCCCCAAGGCTATAGCCCACCCGTTTTTTGGCCATTTTTCCGCTGGGGGGTTCGGGCGCAACGACCTTCGGGGGGTTATTTTTGGGCGTGGCTGTGCCCGCGGCCTATTTTTGGCACAAGGAGGCCCCTCGCAAAGACTCACGGCATTCCGAGTCCAGCGGACGAAGTTGGCCAACCCCACCCCCCAAGGCTATAGCCAACCCTTTTTTGTGGCCTTTTTCCGCTGGACGAAGTTGGCTCCGCGGCCTTCGGTCGGTTATTTTTGGGCGCGGCTTTGCCCGCGGCCTATTTTTTGCACACGGAGGCCCCTCGCAAAGCCTCGCGGCATTCCGAGTCCGGCGGACGATGTTGGCCAGCCCCACCACCCAAGGCTATAGCCCACCCGTTTTTGTGGCCTTTTTCCGCTAGACGAACTTGGCGACGCGGCCTTCGGGCTGTTATTTTTGGGCGCGGCTTTGCCCGCGGCCTATTTTTGGCACACGGAGGCCCCTCTTAAAGTCTCGCGGCATTCCGAGTCCGGCGTACGAATTTGGCCAGCCCCACCCCCCAAGGCTATAGCCAACCCGTTTTTGTGGCCTTTTTCCGCTGGACGAACTTGGCGCCCCGGCCTTTGGGCGGTTATTTTTAGGCGCGGCTTTGGTCGCGGCCTAGTTTTGGCACACGGAAGCCCCTCGCAAAGTCTCGCGCCATTCCGTGTCCGCCGGACGAACTTGGCCAGCCCCACCCCCCAAGGATATTGCCAACCCGTTTTTGTGGCCTTTTTCCGCTAGACGAACTTGGCGCCGCGGCCTTCGGTCGGTTATTTTTCGGCGCGGCTGTGCCCGTAGCCTATTTTTGGCACACGGAGGCCGCTCCCAAAGTCTAGGCCCATTCATATTCCGGCGGACGAAGTTGGCCAGCCCCTCCCCCCAAGGCTATAGCCAACCCGTTTTTGTGGCCTTTTTCCGCTGGACGAACTTGGCGCCCCGGCCTTCGGGCAGCTATTTTTCGGCGCGGCTGTGCCCGTGGCCTATTTTTGGGCGCGGCTGTGCCCGCGGCCTATTTTTGGCACACGGAGGCGCCTCGCAAAGTCTCGCGCCATTCCGAGACCGGCGGACGAAGTTGGCCAGCCCAACCCCCCAAGGCTATAGCCCACCCGTTTTTGTGGCCATTTTCCGCTGGACGAACTTGGCGCCCCGGCCTTCGGGCGGGTATTTTGGGGCGCGGCTGTGCCCGCGGCCTATTTTTGGCATACGGAGGTGCCTCGCAAAGTCTCGCGCCATTCCGAGTCCGGCGGACGAAGTTTGCCAGCCCCACCCCCCAAGGCTATAGCCAACCCGTTTTTGTGGCCTTTTTCCGCTGGACGAACTTGGTGTCCCGGCCTTCGGGAGGGTATTTTTGGGCGCGGCTGTGCCCGCGGCCTATTTTTGGCACACGGAGGCGCCTCGCAAAGGCTCGCGCCATTCCGAGTCCGGCGGACGAAGTTGGCCAGCCCCACCCCCCAAGGCTATAGCCCACCCGTTTTTGTGGCCTTTTTCCACTAGACGAACTTGGCGCCCCGGCCTTCGGGCGGGTATTTTTGGGCGCGGCTGTGCCCGCGGCCTATTTTTGGCACACGGAGGCACCTCGCAAAGTCTCGCGCCATTCCGTGTCTGCCGGACGAACTTGGCCAGCCCCACCCCCAAGGCTATAGCCCACCCATTTTTGTGGCCATTTTCCGCTGGACGAACTTGGCGCCCCGGCCTTCGGGCAGGTATTTTTGGGCTCGCCTGTGCCCGCGGCCTATTTTTGGCACATGGAGGCGCCTCACAAAGTCTCGAGCCATTCCGAGTCCGGCGGACGAAGTTGGCCAGCCCCACCCCCCAAGGCTATAGCCCACCCGTTTTTCTGGCCATTTTCCGCTGGACGAACTTGGTGCCGGGCCTTCGGGCGGGTATTTTTGGTCGCGGCTGTGTCCGCGGCCTATTTTTGGCACACGGAGGCGTCTCGCAAAGTCTCGCGCCATTCCGAGTCCGGCGGATGAAGTTGGCCAGCCCCACTCCCCAAGGCTATAGCCCACCCGTTTTTGTGGCCTTTTTCCACTGGACGGCCAGACTTGGTGCCGGGCCTTCGGGCGGGTATTTTTGGGCGCGGCTGTGCCCACGGCCTATTTTTGGCACACGGAGGAGCCTCGCAAAGTCTCGCGCCATTCCGTCTCCGCCGGACGAACTTGGCCAGCCCCACCCCCCAAGGCTATAGCCCACCCGTTTTTGTGGCCATTTTCCGCTGGACGAACTTGGCGCCCCGGCCTTCGGGCGGGTATTTTTGGGCGCGGCTGTGTCCGCGGCCTATTTTTGGCACCCGGAGGGGGCTCGCAAAGTCTCGCGCCATTCCGAGTCCGCGGCCGGGGTTGGCCAGCCCCACCCCCCAAGGCTATAGCCCACCCGTTTTTCTGGCCATTTTCCGCTGGACGAACTTGGTGCCCCGGCCTTCGGGCGGGTATTTTTGGGCGCGGCTGTGTCCGCGGCCTATTTTTGGCACACGGAGGCGTCTCGCAAAGTCTCGCGCCATTCCGAGTCCGGCGGACGAAGTTGGCCAGCCCCACCCCCCAAGGCTATAGCCCACCCGTTTTTCTGGCCATTTTCCGCTGGACGAACTTGGTGCCGGGCCTTCGGGCGGGTATTTTTGGTCGCGGCTGTGTCCGCGGCCTATTTTTGGCACACGGAGGCGTCTCGCAAAGTCTCGCGCCATTCCGAGTCCGGCGGATGAAGTTGGCCAGCCCCACTCCCCAAGGCTATAGCCCACCCGTTTTTGTGGCCTTTTTCCACTGGACGAACTTGGCGCCCCGGCCTTCGGCCGGGTATTTTTGGGCGCGGCTGTGCCCACGGCCTATTTTTGGCACACGGAGGAGCCTCGCAAAGTCTCGCGCCATTCCGTCTCCGCTGGACGAACTTGGCCAGCCCCACCCCCCAAGGCTATAGCCCACCAGATTTTGTGGCCATTTTCCGCTGGGCGAACTTGGCGCCCCGGCCTTCGGGTGGTTATTTTTGGGAGCGGCTGTGTGCGAGGCCTATTTTTGGCACACGGAGGTGCCTCGCAAAGTCTCGCGCCATTCCGAGTCCGGCGGCCGGTTGGCCAGCCCCACCCCCAAGGCTATAGCCCACCCGCTTTTCGGCCATTTTCCATTTGGACGAACTTGGTGCCCGGCCTTCGGGCGGGTATTTTTAAGCGCGGCTGTGCCCATGGCCTATTTTTGGCACACGGAGGCGCCTCGCAAAGTCTCGCGCCATTCCGAGTCCGGGCGGCCGAGTTGGCCAGCCCCACCCCCAAGGCTATAGCCCACCTGTTTTGTGTGGCCATTTTCCGCTGGACGAACTTGGCGCCCCGGCCTTCGGGCGGGTATTTTTGGGCGTGGCTGTGCCCGCGGCCTATTTTTGGCACATGGAGGCGCCTCGCAAAGTCTCGCGCCATTCCGAGTCCGGCGGACGAAGTTGGCCAGCCCCACCCCCCAAGGCTATAGCCCACCCGTTTTTGTGGCCATTTTCCGCTGGACGAACTTGGCGCCCTGGCCTTCGGGCGGGTATTTTTGGACGCGGCTGTGCCCGCGGCCTATTTTTGGCACACGGAGGCGCCTCACAAAGTCTCGCGCCATTCCGATTCCGGTGGACGAAGTTGGCCAGCCCCACCACCCAAGGCTATAGCCCACCCGTTTTTGTGGCCATTTCCGCTGGGCCAACTTGGCGCCCGGCATTCGGGCTGGTATTTTTTGTCGCGGCTGTTCCCGCTGCATATTTTTGGCACACGGAGGCGCCTCGCAAAGTCTCGCGCCATTCCGAGTCCGGGCGGACGAGTTGGCCAGCCCCACCACCCATGGCTATAGCCCACCCGTTTTTCTGGCCATTTTCCGCTGGACGAACTTGGTGCCGGGCCTTCGGGCGGGTATTTTTGGTCGCGGCTGTGTCCGCGGCCTATTTTTGGCACACGGAGGCGTCTCGCAAAGTCTCGCGCCATTCCGAGTCCGGCGGATGAAGTTGGCCAGCCCCACTCCCCAAGGCTATAGCCCACCCGTTTTTGTGGCCTTTTTCCACTGGACGAACTTGGCGCCCCGGCCTTCGGCCGGGTATTTTTGGGCGCGGCTGTGCCCACGGCCTATTTTTGGCACACGGAGGAGCCTCGCAAAGTCTCGCGCCATTCCGTCTCCGCTGGACGAACTTGGCCAGCCCCACCCCCCAAGGCTATAGCCCACCCGTTTTTGTGGCCATTTTCCGCTGGACGAACTTGGCGCCCCGGCCTTCGGGCAGGTATTTTTGGGCGCGGCTGTGTCCGCGGCCTATTTTTGGCACACGGAGGTGCCTCGCAAAGTCTCGCGCCATTCCGAGTCCGGCGGCCGAAGTTGGCCAGCCCCACCCCCCAAGGCTATAGCCCACCCGTTTTTCTGGCCATTTTCCGCTGGACGAACTTGGTGCCCCGGCCTTCGGGCGGGTATTTTTGGGCGCGGCTGTGCCCGCGGCCTATTTTTGGCACACGGAGGCGCCTCGCAAAGTCTCGCGCCATTCCGAGACCGGCGGCCGTAGATCGCCACACACACCCCCACACGCTATAGCCAACCCGTTTAAGTGGCCATTTTCCGCTGGACGAACTTGGCGCCCCGGCCTTCGGGCAGGTATTTTTGGGCGCGGCTGTGTCCGCGGCCTATTTTTGGCACACGGAGGTGCCTCGCAAAGTCTCGCGCCATTCCGAGTCCGGCGGCCGAAGTTGGCCAGCCCCACCCCCCAAGGCTATAGCCCACCCGTTTTTCTGGCCATTTTCCGCTGGACGAACTTGGTGCCCCGGCCTTCGGGCGGGTATTTTTGGGCGGCTGTGCCCGCGGCCTATTTTTGGCACACGGAGGCGCCTCGCAAAGTCTCGCGCCATTCCGAGTCCGGCGGCCGAAGTTGGCCAGCCCCACCCCCCAAGGCTATAGCCCACCCGTTTTTGTGGCCATTTTCCGCTGGACGAACTTGGCGCCCCGGCCTTCGGGCGGGTATTTTTGGGCGTGGCTGTGCCCGCGGCCTATTTTTGGCACATGGAGGCGCCTCGCAAAGTCTCGCGCCATTCCGAGTCCGGCGGACGAAGTTGGCCAGCCCCACCACCCAAGGCTATAGCCCACCCGTTTTTGTGGCCTTTTTCCGCTGGACGAACTTGGCGCCCCGGCATTCGGGCTGGTATTTTTGGGCGCGGCTGTGCCCGCGGCCTATTTTTGGCACACGGAGGCGCCTCGCAAAGTCTCGCGCCATTCCGAGTCCGGCGGACGAAGTTGGCCAGCCCCACCCCCCAAGGCTATAGCCCACCCGTTTTTCTGGCCATTTTCCGCTGGACGAACTTGGTGCCGGGCCTTCGGGCGGGTATTTTTGGTCGCGGCTGTGTCCGCGGCCTATTTTTGGCACACGGAGGCGTCTCGCAAAGTCTCGCGCCATTCCGAGTCCGGCGGATGAAGTTGGCCAGCCCCACTCCCCAAGGCTATAGCCCACCCGTTTTTGTGGCCTTTTTCCACTGGACGAACTTGGCGCCCCGGCCTTCGGCCGGGTATTTTTGGGCGCGGCTGTGCCCACGGCCTATTTTTGGCACACGGAGGAGCCTCGCAAAGTCTCGCGCCATTCCGTCTCCGCTGGACGAACTTGGCCAGCCCCACCCCCCAAGGCTATAGCCCACCCGTTTTTGTGGCCATTTTCCGCTGGACGAACTTGGCGCCCCGGCCTTCGGGCAGGTATTTTTGGGCGCGGCTGTGTCCACGGCCTATTTTTGGCACACGGAGGTGCCTCGCAAAGTCTCGCGCCATTCCGAGTCCGGCGGCCGAAGTTGGCCAGCCCCACCCCCCAAGGCTATAGCCCACCCGTTTTTCTGGCCATTTTCCGCTGGACGAACTTGGTGCCCCGGCCTTCGGGCGGGTATTTTTGGGCGCGGCTGTGCCCGCGGCCTATTTTTGGCACACGGCGGCGCCCCGCAAACTCACGCGGCATTCCGCGTCCGGCGGCCGAACTGGGCCAGGCCCACCCCCAAGGCTATAGCCCACCCGTTTTGTGGCCATTTTCCGCTGGACGAACTTGGCGCCCGGCCTTCAAGCGGGTATTTTTGGGCGTGGCTGTGCCCGCGGCCTATTTTTGGCACATGGAGGCGCCTCGCAAAGTCTCGCGCCATTCCGAGTCCGCGGACGGTTGGCCAGCCCCACCGCCCAAGGCTATAGCCACCCGTTTTTGTGGCCATTTTCCGCTGGACGAACTTGGCGCCCTGGCCTTCGGGCGGGTATTTTTGGACGCGGCTGTGCCCGCGGCCTATTTTTGGCACACGGAGGCGCCTCACAAAGTCTCGCGCCATTCCGATTCCGGTGGACGAAGTTGGCCAGCCCCACCACCCAAGGCTATAGCCCACCCGTTTTTGTGGCCTTTTTCCGCTGGACGAACTTGGCGCCCCGGCATTCGGGCTGGTATTTTTGGGCGCGGCTGTGCCCGCGGCCTATTTTTGGCACACGGAGGCGCCTCGCAAAGTCTCGCGCCATTCCGAGTCCGGCGGACGAAATTGGCCAGCCCTACTCCCCAATGCTATAGCCCACCCGTTTTTGTGGCCTTTTTCCACTGGACGAACATGGCGCCCCGGCCTTCGGGCGGGTAGTTTTGGGCGCGGCTGTGCCCGCGGCCTATTTTTGGCACACGGAGGCGCCTCGCAAAGTCTCGCGCCATTCCGTGTCCGGCGGACGAAGTTGGCCAGCCGCACCCCCCAAGGCTATAGCCCACCAGTTTTTGTGGCCATTTTCCGCTGGACGAACTTGGCGCCCTGGCCTTCGGGCGGGTATTTTTGGACGCGGCTGTGCCCGCGGCCTATTTTTGGCACACGGAGGCGCCTCACAAAGTCTCGCGCCATTCCGATTCCGGTGGATTGGGCGTTGGCCAGCCCCACCACCCAAGGCTATAGCCCACCCGCGTTTTTGTGGCCTTTTTCCGCTGGGATGAACTTGGCGCCCGGCATTCGGGCTGGTATTTTTAGGCGCGCTGTGCCCGCATGGCCTATTTTTGGCACACGGAGGCGCCTCGCAAAGTCTCGCGCCATTCCGAGTCCGGCGGACGAAATTGGCCAGCCCTACTCCCCAATGCTATAGCCCACCCGTTTTTGTGGCCTTTTTCCACTGGACGAACATGGCGCCCCGGCCTTCGGGCGGGTAGTTTTGGGCGCGGCTGTGTCTGCGGCCTATTTTTGGCAGACGGATGCGCCTCGCAAAGTCTCGCGCCATTCCGAGTCCGGCGGCCGAAGTTGGCCAGCCGCACTTTGAAGGCTATAGCCCACCAGTTTTTGTGGCCATTTTCCGCTGGACGAACTTGGCGCCCCGGCCTTCGGGAGGGTATTTTTGGGTGCGGCTGTGCCCGCGGCCTATTTTTGGCACACGGAGGTGCCTCGCAAAGTCTCGAGCCATTCCGAGTCCGGCGGACGAAGTTGGCCAGCCCCACCCCCCAAGGCTATAGCCCTCCCGTTTTTGTGGCCATTTTCTGCTGGACGAACTTGGCGCCCCGGCCTTCGGGCGGGTATTTTTGGGCGCGTCTGTGTCCGCGGCCTATTTTTGGTACACGGAGGCGCCTCACAAAGTCTCGAGCCATTCCGAGTCCGGCGGACGAAGTTGGCCAGCCCCACCCCCCAAGGCTATAGCCCACCCGTTTTTCTGGCCATTTTCCGCTGGACGAACTTGGTGCCCCGGCCTTCGGGCGGTTATTTTTGGGCGCGGCTGTGCCCGCGGCCAATTTTTGGCACACGGAGGCCCCTCGCAAAGTCTCGCGCCATTCCGAGTCCGGCGGACGAAGTCGGTTAGCCCCACCCCCCAACGCTATAGCCCGCTTGTTTTTGTGGCCTTTTTCCGCTGGACGAAGTTGGTGCCCCGGCCTTAGGGGGGTTATTTTTAGCGCGGCTCTGCCCGTGGCCTATTTTTGGCACCACGGATGCCCTCGCAAAGTCTCGCGCCATTCCCAGTCCGGCGGACGTAGTTGGCCAGCCCCACCCCCCAACGCTATAGCCCACCCGTTTCTGTGGCCTTTTTCCGCTGGACGAACTTGGCGCCCCGACCTTCGGGTGGTTATTTTTGGACGCGGGTGTACCCGGGGCCTATTTTTGGCACACGGAGGCCGCTCGCAAAGTCTCGCGCCATTCCCAGTCCGGCGGACGTAGTTGGCCAGCCCCACCCCCCAAGGCTATAGCCCACCCGTTTCTGTGGCTTTTTTCCGCTGGACGAACTTGGCGCCCCGGCCTACGGGCGGTTATTTTTGGGCGCGGCTGTGCCCGGGGCCTATTTTTGTCAGACAAAGGCCGCTCACAAAGTCTCACGCCATTCCGAGTCCGGCGGACGAAGTTGGCCAGCCCCACCCCCCAAGGCTATAGCCCCCCCGTTTTTGTGGCCTTTTTCCGTTGGACGAACTTGGCGCCCCGGCGTTCGGGTGGTTATTTTTGGGCGCGGCTGTGGCCAGGGCCTATTTTTGGCACACGGAGCCCGCTCGCAAAGCCTCGCGCCATTCCGAGTCCGGCGGACGAAGTTGGCCAGCCCCACCCCCCAAGGCTATAGCGCACCCATTTTTATGGCCTTTTTCCGCTGGACCAACTTGGCGCCCCGGCCTTCGGGCAGTTATTTTTGGGTGCGGCTGCGCCCGCGGCCTATTTTTAGCACGCGGAGGCCGTTCGTAAAGTCTCGCCCCATTCCGAGTCCGGCGGATGAAGTCGGCCATCCCCTCCCCCCAAGGCTATAGCCCACCCGTTTTTGCGGCCTTTTTCCGCTGGACGAACTTGGCGCCCCGGCCGTCGGTCGGTTATTTTTGGGCGCGGCTGTGCCCGGGGCCTCTTTTTGGCTCACGGAGGCCACTCGCAAAGTGTCGCACCATTCCGAGTCCGGCGGACGAAGTGGGCCAGACCCACCCCCCAAGGCTATAGCCCACCCGTTTTTTTGGCCTTTTTCCGCTGGACGAACTTGGCGCCCCGGCCTTCGGTAGGTTATTTTTGGGTGCGGCTGTGCCCGGGGCCTATTTTTGGCACACGGACGCCGCTCGCAAAGTCTCGCGCCATTCCGAGTCCGGCGGACGAAGTTGGCCAGCCCCACCCCCCAAGGCTATAGCCCACCCGTTTTTGTGGCCTTTTTCCGCTGGACGAACTTGGCGCCGCGGCCTTCGGGCGGGTATTTTTGGGCGCGGCTGTTCTTGCGGCCTATTTTTGGCACACGGAGGCGCCTCGTAAAGTCTCGCGCCAGTCCGAGTCCGGCGGACGAAGTTGGCCAGCCCTACCCCCCGAGGCTATAGCCCACCCGTTTTTGAGGCCTTTTTCCGCTGGACGAGCTTGTTGCCGCGGACTTCGGGCGGGTATTTTTGGGCGCGGCTGTGCCCGCGGCCTTTTTTTGTTACACGGAGGCGCCTCCCAAAGTCTCGCGCCATTCCAAGTCCGGCGGACGAAGTGGGCCAGACCCACCCCCCAAGGCTATAGCCCACCCGTTTTTGCGGCCTTTTTCCGCTGGACGAACTTGGCGCCCCGGCCGTCGGTCGGTTATTTTTGGGCGCGGCTGTGCCCGGGGCCTCTTTTTGGCTCACGGAGGCCACTCGCAAAGTGTCGCACCATTCCGAGTCCGGCGGACGAAGTGGGCCAGACCCACCCCCCAAGGCTATAGCCCACCCGTTTTTTTGGCCTTTTTCCGCTGGACGAACTTGGCGCCCCGGCCTTCGGTAGGTTATTTTTGGGTGCGGCTGTGCCCGGGGCCTATTTTTGGCACACGGAGGCCGCTCGTAAAGTCTCGCGCCATTCCGAGTCCGGCGGACGAAGTGGGCCAGCCCCACCCCCCAAGGCTATAGCCCACCCGTTTTTGTGGCCTTTTTCCGCTAGACGAACTAGGAGCCGCGGCCTTCGGGCGGGTATTTTTTGGCACGGCTGTGCCCGCGGCCTATTTTTGGCACATGGAGGCGCCTCGCAAAGTCTCGCGCCATTCCGAGTCCGGCGGACGAAGTGGGCCAGCCCCACCCCCCAAGGCTATCGCCCACCCGTTTTTGTGGCCTTTTTCCGCTGGACGAACTTGGCGCCGTGTTTTCGGGCGGGTATTTTTGGGCGCGGCTGTGCCCGCGGCCTATTTTTGGCAAACGGAGGCGCCTCGCAAAGTCTCGCGCCATTCCGAGTCCGGCGGACGAAGTTCGCCAGCCACACCTCCCAAGGCTATAGCCCACCCGTTTTGTGGCCTTTTCCGCTGGACGATCTTGGGGGCGCTGACTTCGGGCGGGTATTTTAGGTCGCGGCTGTGCCCGCGGCCCATTTTTTGCACACGGAGGCGCCACGCAAAGTCTCGCGCCATTCCGAGTCCGCGGACGAAGTTCGCCAGCCACACCTCCCAAGGCTATAGCCCACCCGTTTTTGCGGCCTTTTTCCGCTGGACGAACTTGGCGCCCCGGCATTCGAACGGTTATTTTTGGGCGCGGCTGTGCCCGGGGCCTATTTTTTGCACACGGAGGCCGCTTGCAAAGTCTCGCGCCATTCCGAGTCCGGCGGATTTGGTGAGCCGCCCCACCCCCAAGGCTATAGCCCACCCGTTTTTGCGGCCTTTTTCCGCTGGACGAACTTGGCGCCCCGGCCGTCGGTCGGTTATTTTTGGGCGCGGCTGTGCCCGGGGCCTCTTTTTGGCTCACGGAGGCCACTCGCAAAGTCTCGCACCATTCCGAGTCCGGCGGACGAAGTGGGCCAGACCCACCCCCCAAGGCTATAGCCCACCCGTTTTTTTGGCCTTTTTCCGCTGGACGAACTTGGCGCCCCGGCCTTCGGTAGGTTATTTTTGGGTGTGGCTGTGCCCGGGGCCTATTTTTGGCACACGGAGGCCGCTCGCAAAGTCTCGCGCCATTCCGAGTCCGGCGGACGAAGTTGGCCAGCCCCACCCCCCAAGGCTATAGCCCACCCGTTTTTGTGGCCTTTTTCCGCTGGACGAACTTGGCGCCGCGGCCTTCGGGCGGGTATTTTCGGGCGCGGCTGTTCTTGCGGCCTATTTTTGGCACACGGAGGCGCCTCGTAAAGTCTCGCGCCAGTCCGAGTCCGGCGGACGAAGTGGGCCAGCCCTACCCCCCGAGGCTATAGCCCACCCGTTTTTTAGGCCTTTTTCCGCTGGACGAGCTTGTTGCCGCGGACTTCGGGCGGGTATTTTTGGGCGCGGCTGTGCCCGCGGCCTTTTTTTGTTACACGGAGGCGCCTCCCAAAGTCTCGATCCATTCCAAGTCCGGCGGACGAAGTGGGCCAGACCCACCCCCCAAGGCTATAGCCCACCCGTTTTTTTGGCCTTTTTCCGCTGGACGAACTTGGCCCCCGGCCTTCGGTAGGTTATTTTTGGGTGCGGCTGTGCCCGGGGCCTATTTTTGGCACACGGAGGCCGCTCGCAACGTCTCGCGCCATTCCGAGTCCGGCGGACGAAGTTGGCCAGCCCCACCCCCCAAGGCTATAGCCCACCCGTTTTTTTCGCCGTTTTCTGCTGGACGAACTTGGCGCCCCGGCCTTCGGGCGGTTATTTTTGGGCGCGGCTGTGCCCGCGGCCTATTTTTGGCACACGGTGGCACCTCGCCAAGTCTCGCGCCATTCCGAGTCCGGCGGACGAAGTTGGCCAGCCCCACCCCCCAAGGCTATAGCCCACCCGTTTTTGTGGCCTTTTTCCGCTGGACGAACTTGGCGCCCCGGCCTTCGGGCGGTTATTTTTGGGCGCGGCTGTGCCCGGGGCCTATTTTTGACACACGCAGGCAGCTCACAAAGTCTCGCGCCATTTCGAGTCCGGCGGACGAAGTTGGCCAGCCCCACCCCCCAAGGCTATAGCCCACCCGTTTTTGTGGCCTTTTTCCGCTGGACGAACTTGGCGCCGCGGCCTTCGGGCAGGTATTTTTGCGCGCGGCTGTGCCCGCGGCCTATTTTTGACACACGCAGGCACCTCGCAAAGTCTCGCGCAAGTCCGAGTCCGGCGGACGAAGTTGGCCAGCCCCACCCCCAAAGGCTATAGCCCACCCATTTTTGCGGCCTTTTTCCGCTGGACGAACTTGGCGCCCCGGCCTTCGGGCAGTTATTTTTGGGCGCGGCTGTGCCCGGGGCCTATTTTTGGCACACGGAGGCCGCTCGCAAAGTCTCGCGCCATTACGAGTCCGGCGGACGAAGTAGGCCAGCCCCACCCCCCAAGACTATAGCAGACCCGTTTTTGTGGCCTTTTTCCGCTGGACGAACTTGGCGCCCTGGCCTTCGGGCGGTTATTTTTGGGCGCGGCTGTGGCCGGGGACTATTTTTGGCACACGGAGGCCGCTCGCAAAGTCTCGCGCCATTCCGAGTCCGCGGATTTGCTTGGCCAGCCCCACCCCCCAAGGCTATAGGCCACCCATTTTTGTGGCCTTTTTCCGCTGGATGAACGTGGCGCCCCGGCCTTCGGGCGGTTATTTTTGGGCGCGGCTGTGCCCGGGGCCTATTTTTGGCACACAGAGGCTGCTCGCAAAGTCTCGCGCCATTCCGAGTCCGGCGGACGAAGTTGGCCAGCCCCACCCCCCAAGGCTATCGCCCACCCGTTTTTGTGGCCTTTTTCCGCTGGACAAACTTGGCGCCCCGGCCTTCGAGCGGTTATTTTTTGGCGCGGCTGTGCCCGGTGCCTACTTTTGGTACACGGAGGCCGCTCGCAAAGTCTCGTGCCATTCCGAGTCCGGCGGACGAAGTTGGCCAGCCGCACCCCCCAAGGCTATAGCCCACCCGTTTTTGGTGCCTTTTTCCGCTGGACGAACTTGGCGCCCCGGCCTTCGGGCGGTTATTTTTGGGCGCGGCTGTGGCCGGGGCCTATTTTTGGCACACGGAGGCCGCTCGCAAAGTCTCGCGCCATTCCGAGTCCGGCGGACGAAGTTGGCCAGCCCCACCCCCCAAGGCTATAGGCCACCCATTTTTGTGGCCTTTTTCCGCTGGATGAACGTGGCGCCCCGGCCTTCGGGCGGTTATTTTTGGGCGCGGCTGTGCCCGGGGCCTATTTTTGGCACACAGAGGCTGCTCGCAAAGTCTCGCGCCATTCCGAGTCCGGCGGACGGTTGGCCAGCCCCACCCCCCAAGGCTATCGCCCACCCGTTTTTGTGGCCTTTTTCCGCTGGACAAACTTGGCGCCCCGGCCTTCGAGCGGTTATTTTTTGGCGCGGCTGTGCCCGGTGCCTACTTTTGGCACACGGAGGCCGCTCGCAAAGTCTCGTGCCATTCCGAGTCCGGCGGACGAAGTTGGCCAGCCGCACCCCCCAAGGCTATAGCCCACCCGTTTTTGGTGCCTTTTTCCGCTGGACGAACTTGGCGCCCCGGCCTTCGGGCGGTTATTTTTGGGCGCGGCTGTGCCCGGGGCCTATTTTTGGCACACGGAGGACCCTCGCAAAGTCTCGCGCCATTCCGAGTCCGGCGGACGAAGTTGGCCAGCCCCACCCCCCAAGGCTATAGCCCACCCGTTTTTGTGGCCTTTTTCCGCTGGACGAACTTGGCGCCCCGGCCTTCGAGCGGTTATTTTAGGGCTTGGCTTTGCCCGGGGCCGATTTTTGGCACACGGAGGCGCCTCGTAAAGTCTCGTACCATTCCGAGTCCGGCGGACGAAGTATGCCAGCCCCATCCCCCAAGGCTATAGCCCACCCGTTTTTGTGGCCTTTTTCCGCTGGACGAACTTGGCGCTGCGGCCTTCGGGCGGGTATTTTTGGGCGCGGCTGTGGTCGCGGCCTATTTTTGGCACGCGGAGGCCACTCGCAAAGGCTCGCCCCATTCCGAGTCCGGAGGACGAAGTTGGCCTGCCCCTCCCCCCAAGGCTATAGCCCATCCGTTTTTTGGCCATTTTTCCGCTGGACGAACTTGGCGCCCCGGCCTTCGGGCCGTTATTTTTGGGTGCGGCTGCGCCCGCTGGCTATTTTTTAGCACGCGGAGGCCGTCAGAAGTCTCGCCCCATTCCGAGTCCGGGCGGATGAAGTCGGCCATCCCCTCCCCCCAAGGCTATAGCCCACCCGTTTTTTGGCCATTTTTCCGCTGGACGGAGTTGGCGCCACGGGCGTCGGGGGGGAATTTTTGTGCGCGGCAGTACCGGCATCGGGTTTGTGGCACACGGAGGCCGCTCGCTAGGTCGCGCCCCATTCGGGGTCCGGCGGACGGTGGGCCGCCCCTCCCCCAGGCTATAGCCCACCCGCTTTTGGCCATTTTTCCGCTGAACGAACTTGGCGTCCCGCCTTCGGGCGGTTATTTTTGGGTGCAGTTGTGCCCGCGACCTATTTTTGCCATGCGGAGGCCGCTGCAAAGTCTCGCCCCATTCCGAGTCCGCGGACGAAGTTGGCCAGCCCTCCCCCCAAGGCTATAGCCTACCCGTTTGTTGGCCATTTTTCTGCTGGGGGGTTGGGGCGCGCCGACCTTCGGGGGGTTATTTTTGGGCGCGGCTGTGCCCGTGGCCTATTTTTGGCACACGGAGGCTGCTCGCAAAGTCTCGCCCCATTCCGAGTCCGGCGGACGAAGTTGGCCAGCCCCTCCCCCCAAGGCTATAGCCCACCCGTTTTTTGGCCATTTTTCCGCTGGTCGAACATGGCGCCCCGGCCTTCGGGTGGTTATTTTTGGGCGCGGCTGTGCCCGCGGCCTATTTTTGGCACGCTGGAGGCCGTTCGCAAAGTCTCGCCCCATTCCGAGTCCGCGGACGAGTTGGCCAGCCCTCCCCAAAGGCTATAGCCCACCCGTTTTTGGCCATTTTTCTGCTGGGGGCTTGGGCGCGCCCGACCTTCGGGGTTATTGTTGGGCTCGGCCGTGCCCGCGGCCTATTTTTGGCACGTAGAGGCCGCTCTCAAAGTCTCGCCCCATTCCGAGTCCGGCGGACGAAGTTGGCGAGCCCCTCCCCCAAAGGCGATAGCCCACCCGTTTTTTGCCCATTTTTCCATTGGGGGATTTGGGCGCGCCGACCTTCGGGGGGTTATTTTTGGGCGCGGCTGTGTCCGTGGCCAATTTTTGGTACGCGGAGGCCGCTCGCAAAGTCTAGCCCCATTCCGAGTCCGGCGGACGAAGTCGGCCTGCCCCTCCTCCCAAGGCTATAGCCCACCTGTTTTTTGGCCATTTTTCCGCTAGGGGGTTTGGGCGTGCCGACCTTCGGGGGGTTATTTTTGGGCGCGGCGGTGTCAACGGCCAATTTTTGGTATGCGGAGGCCGCTCGTAAACTCTCGCCCCATTCCGAGTCCAGCGGACGAAGTTGGCCAGCCCCTCCCCCCAAGGCTATAGCCCTCCCGTTTTTTGGCCATTTTTCCGCTGGACGAACTTGGCGTCCCGGCCTTCGGGCAGTTATTTTTGGACGCGGCTGTGCCCGCGGCCTATTTTTGGCACGCGGAGGCCGCTCGCAAAGTCTCGCCCCATTCCGAGTCCGGCGGACAAAGTTGGCAGCCCCTCCCCCCAAGGCTATAGCCCACCCGTTTTTTGGCCATTTTTCCGCTGGGGGGTTTGGGCGCGCCGACCATCGGGGGGTTATTTTTGGGCGCGGCTGTGTCCGCGGCCAATTTTTGGTACGCGGAGGCCGCTCGCAAAGTCTCGTCCCATTCCGAGTCTGGCGGACGAAGTGGGCCAGCCCCTCCCCCCAAGGCCATAGCCCACCCGTTTTTTGGCCATTTTTCCGCTGGAAGAACTTGGTGCCCCGGCCTTCGGGCGGTTATTTTTGGGTACGGCTGTGCCCACGGCCTATTTTTGGTGCGCGGAGGCCGCTCACAAAGTCTCGCCCCATTCCGAGTCCGGCGGACGAAGTTGGCCAGCCCCTCCCCCCAAGGCTATAGCCCACCCGTTTTTTGGCCTTTTTTCCGCTGGCCGAACTTGGCGCCCGGCCTTCGGTCGGTTATGTTTGGGCGGGACTGTGCCTGCAGCCTATTTTTGGCACACGGAGGCCACTCGCAAAGTCTCGCCCCATTCCGAGTCCGCCGGACGAAGTTGGCCAGCCCCTCCCCCCAACGCTATAGCCCAACCGTTTTTTGGCCATTTTTCCGCTGGACGAACATGGCGCCCCAGCCTTCGGGCAGTTATTTTTGGGCGCGGCTGTGCCCGCGGCCTATTTTTGGCATACGGAGGCTGCTCGCAAAGTCTTGCCCCATTCCGAGTCCGGCGGACGAAGTGGGCCAGCCCCTCCCCCCAAGGCTATAGCCCACCCGTTTTTTGGCCATTTTTCCGCTGGGGGGTTTGGGCGAGCCGACCATCGGGGGGTTATTTTTGGGCGCGGCTGTGTCCGCGGCCAATTTTTGGTACGCGGAGGCCGCTCGCAAAGTCTCGACCATTCCGAGTCCGGCGGACGAAGTAGGCCAGCCCCTCCCCCCAAGGCCATAGCCCACCCGTTTTTTGGCCATTTTTCCGCTGGAAGAACTTGGTGCCCCGGCCTTCGGGCGGTTATTTTTTGGTACGGCTGTGCCCGCGGCCTATTTTTGGCACGCGGAGACCACTCGCAAAGGCTCACCCCATTCCGAGTCCGGCGGACGAAGTCGGCCAGCCCCTCCCCCCAAGGTTATAGCCCACCCGTTTTTTGTCCTTTTTTCCGCTGAGGGGTTTGGGCGCGCCGACCTTCGTGGTGTTATTTTTGGGCGCGGTTGTGTCCGCGGCCTATTTTTGGCACGTGGAGGCTGCTCGCAAAGTCTCGTCCCATTCCGAGTCCGGCGGACGAAGTTGGCCAGCCCCTCCCCACAAGGCTATAGCCCACCCGTTTTTTGGCCATTTTTCCGCTGGACAAACTTGGCGCCCCGGCCTTCGGGCGGTTATTTCTGGGTGCGGCTGTGCCCGCAGCCTATTTTTGGCATGCGGAGGCTGCTCGCAAAGGCTCGCCCCATTCCGAGTCCGGCGGACGAAGTTGGCCAGCCCCTCCCGCCGAGGCTATAAATCCCCCGTTTTATGGCCATTTTTCCGCTGGGGGGTTTGGGCGCGCCGACCTTGGGGGGGTTATTTTTGGGCGCGGCTGTGCCCGCGGCCTATTTTTGGCACGCGGAGGCTTCTCGCAAAGTCTCGCCCCATTCCGAGTCCGGCGGACGAAGTTGGCCAGCCCCTCCCCCCAAGGCTATAGCCCACCCGTTTTTTGCCCATTTTTCCGCTGGACGAACTTCGCGCCCCGGCCTTCGGGCGGTTATTTTTGGGTGCGGCTGTGCCCGTGGCCTATTTTTGGCACGCGGAGGCTGCTCGCAAAGTCTCGACCCATTCCGATTCCGGCGGACGAAGTTGCCCAGCCCCTCCCCCCAAGGCTATAGCCCACCGGTTTTTTGGCTATTTTTCCGCTGGGGGGTTTGGACGCGGCTGTGCCCGTGGCCTATTTTTTGTACGCGGAGGCCACTCACAAAGTCTCGCCCCATTCCGAGTCCGGCGGACGAAGTTGGCCAGCCCCTCCCCCCAAGGCTATAGCCCACCCGTTTTTTGGCCATTTTTCCGCTGAACGAACTTGGCGCCCCGGCCTTCGGGCGGTTATTTTTGGGCACGGCTGTGCCCGCGGCTTATTTTTGGCACGCGGAGTCCGCTCGCAAAGTCTTGTCCCATTCCGAGTCCGGCGGACGAAGTTGCCCAGCTCCTCCCCCCAAGGCTATAGCCCACCCGTTTTTTGGCCATTTTTCCGCTGGACGAACTTCGCGCCCCGGCTTTCGGGCAGTTATTTTTGGGTGCGGCTGTGCCCGCGGCCTATTTTTGGCACGCGGAGTCCGCTCGCAAAGTCACGTCCCATTCCGAGTCCGGCGGACGAAGTGGGCCAGCTCCTCCCCCCAAGGCTATAGCCCACCCGTTTTTTGGCCATTTTTCCGCTGGACGAACTTCGCGCCCCGGCCTTCGGGCGGTTATTTTTGGGTGCGGCTGTGCCCGAGGCCTATTTTTGGCACGCGGTGGCTGCTCGTAAAGTCTCGACCCATTCCGATTCCGGCGGACGAAGTTGGCCAGCCCCTCCCCCCAAGGCTATAGCCCACCGGTTTTTTGGCTATTTTTCCGTTGGGGGGTTTGGACGCGGCTGTGCCCGTGGCCTATTTTTGGTACGCGGAGGCCACTCACAAAGTCTCGCCCCATTCCGAGTCCGGCGGACGAAGATGGCCGGCCCCTCCCCCCAAGGCTATAGCCCACCCGTTTTTTGGCCATTTTTCCGCTGGACGAACTTGGCGCCCCGGCCTTCGGGCAGTTTTTTTTGGGCGCGGCTGTGCCCGTGGCCTATTTTTGGCACGCGGAGGCCGCTCGCAAAGTCTTGCCCCATTCCGAGTGCGGCGGACGAACTCGGCCAGCCCCTCCCCCCAAGGCTATAGCCCACCTGTTTTTTGGCCATTTTTCCTCTGGACGAACTTGGCGCCCCGGCCTTCGGGCGGTTAGTTTTCGGCGCGGCTTTGCCCGCGGCCTATTTTTGGCACACGGAGGCCCCTCGCAAAGTCTCGCGGCATTCCGAGTCCGGCGGACGAAGTTGGCCAGCCCCACCCCCCAAGGCTATAGCCCACCCGTTTTTGTGGCCTTTTTCCGCTGGACGAACTTGGCGCCCCGGCCTTCGGGCGGTTATTTTTGGGCGAGGCTTTGCCCGCAGCCTATTTTTGGCACACGAAGGCCCCTCGCAAAGTCTGGCGGCATTCCGAGTCCGGCGGACGAAGTTGGCCAGCCCCACCCCCCAAGGCTATAGCCCACCCGTTTTTTTGGCCTTTTTCCGCTGGACGAACTTGGCGCCGAGGCCTTCGGGCGGTTATTTTTGGGCGTGGCTTTGCCCGCGTCCTATTTTTGGCACACGGAGGACCCTCGCAAAGTCTCGCGGCATTCCGAGTCCGGCGGACGAAGTGGGCCAGCCCCACCCCCCAAGGCTATAGCCCACCCGTTTTTGTGGCCTTTTTCCGCTGGACGAACTTGGCGCCGCGGCCTTCGGGCGGGTATTTTTGGGCGCGGCTGTTCTTGCGGCCTATTTTTGGCACACGGAGGCGCCTCGTAAAGTCTCGCGCCAGTCCGAGTCCGGCGGACGAAGTTGGCCAGCCCTATCCCCCGAGGCTATAGCCCACCCGTTTTTGCGGCCTTTTTCCGCTGGACGAACTTGGCGCCCCGGCCGTCGGTCGGTTATTTTTGGGCGCGGCTGTGCCCGGGGCCTCTTTTTGGCTCACGGAGGCCACTCACAAAGTCTCGCACCATTCCGAGTCCGGCGGACGAAGTGGGCCAGACCCACCCCCCAAGGCTATAGCCCACCCGTTTTTTTGGCCTTTTTCCGCTGGACGAACTTGGCGCCCCGGCCTTCGGTAGGTTATTTTTGGGTGTGGCTGTGCCTGGGGCCTATTTTTGGCACACGGAGGCCGCTCGCAAAGTCTCGCGCCATTCCGAGTCCGGCGGACGAAGTTGGCCAGCCCCACCCCCCAAGGCTATACCCCACCCGTTTTTGTGGCCTTTTTCCGCTGGACGAACTTGGCGCCGCGCCTTCCAGGCGGGTATTTTTGGGCGCGGCTGTTCTTGCGGCCTATTTTTGGTACACGGAGGCGCCTCGTAAAGTCTCGCGCCAGTCCGAGTCCGGCGGACGAAGTTGGCCAGCCCCACCCCCGAGGCTATAGCCCACCCGCTTTTGAGGCCTTTTTCCGCTGGACGTGCTTGTAGCCCCGGACTTCGGTAGGGTATTTTTGGCGCGGCTGTGCCCGCGGTCTTTTTTTTGTTACACGGAGGCGCCTCCCAAAGTCTCGCGCCATTCCAAGTCCGGGCGGACAGTGGGGCCAGACCCACCCCCAAGGCTATAGCCCACCCGTTTTTGCGGCCTTTTTCCGCTGGACGAACTTGGCGCCCCGGCCGTCGGTCGGTTGTTGTTGGGCGGGGCTGTGCCCGGGGCCTGTTTTTGGCTGGCGGAGGCCACTCGCAAAGTCTCGCACCATTCCGAGTCCGGCGGACGAATTGGGACATACCCACCCCCCTCGTCTATAGCCCACTCGTTTTTATGGCATTTTTCCGCTGGACGAACTTGGCGCCCCGGCCTTCGGTAGGTTATTTTTGGGTGCGGCTGTGCCCGGGCCTATTTTTGGCACACGGAGGCCGCTCGCAAAGTCTCGCGCCATTCCGAGTCCGGGCGGACGGTTGGCCAGCCCCACCCCCAAGGCTATAGCCCACCCGTTTTGTGGCCTTTTTCCGCTAGGCAGACTAGGAGCCGCGGCCTTCGGGCGGGTATTTTTTGGCACGGCTGTGCCCGCGGCCTATTTTTGGCACATGGAGGCGCCTCGCAAAGTCTCGCGCCATTCCGAGTCCGGCGGACGAAGTGGGCCAGCCCCACCCCCCAAGGCTATCGCCCACCCGCTTTTGTGGCCTTTTTCCGCTGGACGAACTTGGCGCCGTGTTTTCGGGCGGGTATTTTTGGGCGCGGCTGTGCCCGCGGCCTATTTTTGGCAAACGGAGGCGCCTCGCAAAGTCTCGCGCCATTCCGAGTCCGGCGGACGAAGTTCGCCAGCCACACCTCCCAAGGCTATAGCCCACCCGTTTTTGTGGCCTTTTGCCGCTGGACGAACTTGGCGCCGCGGCCTTCGGGCGGGTATTTTTGGTCGCGGCTGTGCCCGCGGCCCATTTTTTGCACACGGAGGCGCCACGCAAAGTCTCGCGCCATTCCGAGTCCGGCGGACGAAGTTCGCCAGCCCCGCCCCCCAAGGCTATAGCCCACCCGTTTTTGCGGCCTTTTTCCGCTGGACGAACTTGGCGCCCCGGCATTCGAGCGGTTATTTTTGGGCGCGGCTGTGCCCGGGGCCTATTTTTTGCACACGGAGGCCGCTTGCAAAGTCTCGCGCCATTCCGAGTCCGGCGGACGAAGTGAGCCGGCCCCACCCCCCAAGGCTATAGCCCACCCGTTTTTGCGGCCTTTTTCCGCTGGACGAACTTGGCGCCCCGGCCGTCGGTCGGTTATTTTTGGGCGCGGCTGTGCCCGGGGCCTCTTTTTGGCTCACGGAGGCCACTCGCAAAGTCTCGCACCATTCCGAGTCTGGCGGACGAAGTGGGCCAGACCCACCCCCCAAGGCTATAGCCCACCCGTTTTTTTGGCCTTTTTCCGCTGGACGAACTTGGCGCCCCGGCCTTCGGTAGGTTATTTTTGGGTGTGGCTGTGCCCGGGGCCTATTTTTGGCACACGGAGGCCGCTCGCAAAGTCTCGCGCCAGTCCGAGTCCGAGGACGAAGTTGGCCAGCCCCACACCCAAGGCTATAGCCCACCCGTTTTTGTGGCCTTTTTCCGCTGGACGAACTTGGCGCCGCGGCCTTCGGGCGGGTATTTTTGGGCGCGGCTGTTCGGGCGGCCTATTTTTGTAACACGGAGGCGCCTCCCAAAGTCTCACGCCTGTCCGAGTCCTGCGGACGAGTTGGCCAGCCCTACCCCGAGGCTATAGCCCACCCGTTTTTGTGGCCTTTTTCCGCTGGACGAGCTTGTTGCCGCGGACTTCGGGCGGGTATTTTTGGGCGCGGCTGTGCCCGCGGCCTTTTTTTGTTACACGGAGGCGCCTCCCAAAGTCTCACGCCTTTCCAAGTCAAGCGGACGAAGTGGGCCAGACCCACCCCCCAAGGCTATAGCCCACCCGTTTTTTTGGCCTTTTTCCGCTGGACGAACTTGGCGCCCCGGCCTTCGGTAGGTTATTTTTGGGTGCGGCTGTGCCCGGGGCCTATTTTTGGCACACGGAGGCCGCTCGCAAAGTCTCGCGCCATTCCGAGTCCGGCGGACGAAGTTGGCCAGCCCCACCCCCCAAGGCTATAGCCCACCCGTTTTTGTCGCCGTTTTCTGCTGGACGAACTTGGCGCCCCGGCCTTCGGGCGGTTATTTTTGGGCGCGGCTGTGCCCGCGGCCTATTTTTGGCACACGGTGGCACCTCGCCAAGTCTCGCGCCATTCCGAGTCCGGCGGACGAAGTTGGCCAGCCCCACCCCCCAAGGCTATAGCCCACCCGTTTTTGCGGCCTTTTTCCGCTGGACGAACTTGGCGCCCCGGCCTTCGGGCGGTTATTTTTGGGCGCGGCTGTGCCCGGGGCCTATTTTTGGCACACGGAGGCCGCTCACAAAGTCTCGCGCCATTCCGAGTCCAGTGGACGAAGTTGGCCAGCCCCACCCCCCAAGGCTATAGCCCACCCGTTTTTGCGGCCTTTTTCTGCTGGACGAACTTGGCGCCCCGGCCTTCGGGCGGTTAGTTTTGGACGCGGCTGTGCCCGGGGCTTATTTTTGGCACACGGAGGCCGCTCGCATACTCTCGCCATTCTGAGTCCGGCGGACGAAGTTGGCCAGCCCCACCCCCAAGGCTATAGCCCACCTGCTTGTGGCGTTTTCTGCTGGACGAACTTGGCGCCCGGCCTTCGGGCGGTTATTTTAGGGCGCGGCTGTGCCCGGGCCTATTTTTGGTACACGGAGGATGCTCGAAACGTCTCGCGCCATTCCGAGTCCGGGCGGACGGTTGGCCAGACCCACACCCCAAGGCTATAGCCCACCCGTTTTTGCGGCCTTTTTCCGCTGGACGAACTTGTCGCCCCGGCCTTCGGGCAGTTATTTTTGGACGCGGCTGTGCCCCGGGCCTATTTTTGGAACACGGAGGCCGATCGCAAACTCTCGCCCCATTCCGAGTCCGCGGACGGTTGGCCAGCCCCTCCCCAAGGCTATAGCCCACCCGTTTTTGCCCATTTTTCCGCTGGACGAACTTGGCGCCCGGCCTTCGGGCGGTTATTTTTAGGCGCGGCTGTGCCCACGGCATATTTTTGGTACGCGGAGACCGTTCGCAAAGTCTCGCCCCATTCCGAGTCCGGCGGACGAAGTGGGCCAGCCCCTCCCCCCAAGGCTATAGCCCACCCGTTTTTTGCCCATTTTTCCGCTGGACGAACTTGGCGCCCCGGCCTTCGGGCGGTTATTTTTAGGCGCGGCTGTGCCCACGGCCTATTTTTGGTACGCGAAGGCCGTTCGCAAAGTCTCGCCCCATTCTGAGTCCGGCGGACGAAGTTGGCCAGCCCCTCCCCCCAAGGATATAGCCCACCCCTTTTTTGGCCATTTTTCCGCTGGACGAACTTGGCGCCCGGGCCTTCGGGCGGTTATTTTTGGGCGCGGCTGTGCCCGCGGGTTATTTTTGGCACGCGGAGGCCACTCGCAAACTCTCGCCCCATTTCGAGTCCGGCGTACGAAGTTGGCCAGCCCTCCCCCCAAGGCTATAGCCCACCCGTTTTTTGGCCATTTTTCCGCTGGACGAACTTGGCGCCCCGGGCTTCGGGCGGTTATTTTTGGGCGCGCCGGTCCCAGCGGCCTATTTTTGGCACGCGGAGGCCGCTCGGAAAGTCTCGCCCCATTCTGAGTCCGGCGGACGAAGTTGGCCAGCCCCTCCCCCCAAGGCTATAGCCCACCTGTTTTTTGGCCATTTTTCCGCAGGGAGGTTTGGGCGCAACGACCTTCGGGGGGTTATTTTTCAGCGCGGCTGTGCCCGCGGCCTATTTTTGGCACGCGGAGGCCGTTCATTAAGGCTCGCCCCATTCCGAGTCCGGCGGATGAAGTTGGCCAGCCCCTCCCCCCAAGGCTATAGCCCACCCGTTTTTTGGCCCTTTTTCCGCTGGACGAACTTGGCGCCTCGGCCTTCGGGCTGTTATTTTTGGGCGCGGCTGAGCCCGTGCCCTATTTTTGGCACGCGGAGGCGGCTCGCAAAGTCTCGCCCCATTCCGAGTCCCGCGGATGAAGTTGGCCAGCCCCTCCCCCCATGGCTATAGCCCACCTGTTGTTTGGCCATTTTTCCGCTGGACGAACTTGGCGCCCCGGCCTTCGGGCAGTTATTTTTGGGTGCGGCTGTGCCCGCGGACTATTTTTGGCACGCGAAGGCCGCTCGCAAAGTCTCGCCCCATTCCGAGTCCGGCGTACGAAGTTGGCCAGCCCCTCCCCCCAAGGCTATAGCCCACCCGTTTTTTGTCCATTTTTCCGCTGGACGAACTTGGCGCCCCGGCCTACGGGCGGTTATTTTTGGGTGCGGCTGTGCCCGTGGCCTATTTTTTGCACGTGGAGGCCGTTCGCAAAGTCTCGCCCCATTCCGAGTCCGGCGGACGAAGTTGGCCAGCGCCTCCCCCCAAGGCTATAGCCCACCCATTTTTGTGGCCTTTTTCCGATGGACGAACTTGGCGCCCCGGCCTTCGGGCGGTTATTTTTGGGCACGGCGGTGCCCGTGGTATAATTTTGGCACGCGGAGGCCGCTCGCAAAGTCTCGCCCCATGCCGAGTCCGGTGGACGAACTTGGCCAGCCCCTCCCCCCAAGGCTATAGCCCACCCGTTTTTTGGCCATTTTTCCGCTGGACGAACTTGACGCCCCGGCCTTCGGGCAGTTATTTTTGGGCGTGGCTGTGCCTGCAGCCTATTTTTGGCACGCGGAGGCCGCTCGCAAAGTCTCGCCCCATTCCGAGTCCGGCGGACGAAGTTCGCCAACCCCTCCCCCCAAGGCTGTAGCCCACCCGTTTTTTGGTCATTTTTCCGCTGGGGGGTTTGGGCTCGCCCACCTTCGGGAGGTTATTTTTGGGCGCGGCTGTGCCCGCGGCCTATTTTTGGCACGCGGAGGCCGCTCGCAAAGTCTCGCCCCATTCCGAGTCCAGCGGACGAAGTTCGCCAGCCCCTCCCCCCAAGGCTATAGCCCACCCGTTTTTTGGCCATTTTTCCGCTGGACGAACTTGGCGCCCCGGGCTTCGGGCGGTTATTTTTAGGCGCGGCTGTGCCCGCTTGCTATTTTTGGCACGCGGAGGCCGCTCGCAAAGTCTCGCCCGATTCCGAGTCCGGCGGACGGCGGGCCAGCCTCCCCCAAGGCTATAGCCCACCCGTTTTTTGGCCATTTTTCCGCTGGACGAACTTGGCGCCCCGGGCTTCGGGCGGTTATTTTTGGGCGCGGCTGTGCCTGCGGCCTATTTTTGGCATGCGGAGGCCGCTCGCAAAGTCTCGCCCCATTCCGAGTCCGGCAGACGAAGTTCGCCAGCCCCTCCCCCCAAGGCTATAGCCCACCCGTTTTTTGGCCATTTTTCCGCTGGGGGGTTTGGGCGCGCTGACCTTCGGGCGGTTATTTTTGGGCGCGGCTGTTTCCGCGGCCTATTTTATGCACGTGCAGGCCGCTCACAAAGTTTCGCCCCATTCCGAGTCCGCGGACGGCGTAGGCCAGCTCCTCCCCCAAGGCTATAGCCCACCCGCTTTTTGGCCATTTTTCCGTTGGACGAACTTGGCGCCCTGGCCTTCGGGCGGTTATTTTTGGCGCGGCTGTGCCCGCTATTTTTTTGCACGCGGAGGCCGCTCGCAAAATCTCGCCCCATTCCGAGTCCGGCGGACGAAGTTCGTCAGCCCCTCCCCCCAAGGCTATACCCACCCGTTTTTTGGCCATTTTTCCGCTGGGGGGTTTGGGCGCGCTGACCTTCGGGTGGTTATTTTTGGGCGCGGCTGTTTCCGTGGCCTATTTTATGCACGCGCAGGCCGCTCGTAAAGTTTCGCCCCATTCCAAGTCCGGCGGACGAAGTAGGCCAGCTCCTCCCCCCAAGGCTATAGCCCACCCATTTTTTGGCCATTTTTCCGTTGGACGAACTTGGCGCCCTGGCCTTCGGGCGGTTATTTTTGGGCGCGGCTGTGCCCGCTTACTATTTTTGGCACGCGGAGGCCGCTCGTAAAGTCTCGCCCCATTCCGAGTCCGGCGGACGACGGCGGGCCAGCCCCTTCCCCAAGGCTATAGCCCACCGTTTTTGGCCAATTTTCCGCTGGATTTAACTTGGCGCCCGGGCTTCGGGCGGTTATTTTTAGGCGCGGCTGTGCCTGCGGCCTATTTTTGGCACGCGGAGGCCGCCGCAGTCTCGCCCCATTCCGAGTCCGCGGACGGTTCGCCCGCCCCCCCCCAAGGCTATAGCCCACCCCTTTTTTGGCCATTTTTCCGCTGGGGTTTGGGCGCGCCACCTTCGGTAGGTTATTTTTGGGCACGGCTGTGCCCGCGGCCTATTTTTGGCATGCGGAGGCCGCTCGCAAAGTCTCGCCCCATTCCGAGTCCAGCGGACGGTTGGCCAGCCCTCACCCCAAGGCTATAGCCCACCCGTTTTTGGCCATTTTTCCGCTGGGGTTTTGGGCGCGCTGACCTTCGGGCGGTTATTTTTGGGCGCGGCTGTTTCAAGCGGCTATTTTATGCACGCGCAGGCCGCTGCAATGTTTCGCCCCATTCCGAGTCCGGCGGACGAAGTAGGCCAGCACCTCCCCCAAGGCTATAGCCCACCCGCTTTTTTGGCCATTTTTTTCGTTGGACGAACTTGGCGCCCTGGCCTTCGGGCGGTTATTTTGGGACGGCTGTGCCGGGCGGCCTATTTTTGGCACGCGGAGGCCGCCGCAAAGTCTCGCCGCATTCGAGTCCGCGGACGGACGAGTTTGCCAGCCCCTCCCCAAGGCTATAGCCCACCTGTTTTTTGGGCATTTTTCCGCTGGGGGGTTTGGGCACAACGACCTTCGGGGGGTTATTTTTGGGGACGGTTGTGCCCGCGGCCTATTTTTGGCACGTGGAGGCCGAACGCAAAGTCTCGCCCCATTCTGAGTCCGGCGGACTAAGTTGGCCAGCCCCTCCCCCCAAGGATATAGCCCACCCCTTTTTTGGCCATTTTTCCGCTGGACGAACATGGCGCCCCGGCCTTCGGGCGGTTATTTTTGGGCGTGGCTGTGCCTGCGGCCTATTTTTGGCACGCGGAGGCCGCTCGCAAAGTCTCGCCCCATTCCGAGTCCGGCGGACGAAGTTCGCCAGCCCCTCCCCCCAAGGCTATAGCCCACCCGTTTTTTGGCCATTTTTCCGCTGGGGGGTTTGGGCGCGCCCACCTTCGGTAGGTTATTTTTGGGCGCGGCTGTGCCCACGGCCTATTTTTGGCATGCAGAGGCCGCTTGCAAAGTCTCGCCCCATTCCGAGTCCAGCGGATGAAGTTGGCCAGGCCTTCCCCCCAAGGCTATAGCCCACCCGTTTTTTGGCCATTTTTCCACTAGGGGGTTTGGGCGCGCCGATCTTCGGCGGTTATTTTTGGGCGCGCTGTTTCATGGCCTATTTTATGCACGCGCAGGCCGCTGCAATGTTTCGCCCCATTCCGAGTCCGGGCGGACGGCGTAGGCCAGCTCCTCCCCCAAGGCTATAGCCCACCCGCTTTTGGCCATTTTTTCGTTGGACGAACTTGGCGCCCTGGCCTTCGGGCGGTTATTTTTGGGACGGCTGTGCCGGGCGGCCTATTTTTGGCACGCTGGAGGCCGCTGCAGTCTCGCCCCATTCCGAGTCCGGCGGACGACGTTGGCCAGCCCTCACCCCAAGGCTATAGCCCACCCGCTTTTGGCCATTTTTCCGCTGGGGGTTTGGGCGCGCTGACCTTCGGGCGGTTATTTTTGGGCGCGGCTGTTTCCGCGGCCTATTTTATGCACGCGCAGGCCGCTCGCAATGTTTCGCCCCATTCCGAGTCCGGCGGACGAAGTTGGCCAGCCCCTCCCCCCAAGGCTATAGCCCACCTGTTTTTTGGCCATTTTTCCGCTGGGGGGTTTGGGCGCAACGACCTTCGGGGGGTTATTTTTGGGGACGACTGTGCCGGCGGCCTATTTTTAGCACGCGGAGGCCGCTCGCAAAGTCTCGCCGCATTCCGAGTCCGGCGGACGAAGTTGCCCAGCCCCTCCCCCCAACGCTATAGCCCACCTGTTTTTTGGCCATTTTTCCGCTAGGGGGTTTGGGCGCAACGATCTTTGGGGGATTATTTTTGGGCACGGCTGTGCCCGCGGCCTATTTTTGGCACGCGGAGGCCGAACGAAAAGTCTCGCCCCATTCTGAGTCCGGCGGACTAAGTTGGCCAACCCCTCCCCCCAAGGATATAGCCCACCCCTTTTTTGGCCATTTTTCCGCTGGACGAACATGGCGCCCCGGCCTTCGGGCGGTTATTTTTGGGCGCGGCTGTGCCCGCTTGCTATTTTTGGCACGCGGAGGCCGCTCGCAAAGTCTCGCCCCATTCCGAGTCCGGCGGACGAAGTGGGCCAGCCCCTCCCCCCAAGGCTATAGCCCACCCATTTTTTGGCTATTTTTCCGCTGGGGGGTTTGGGCGCAACGACCTTCGGGGGGTTATTTTTGGGCGCGGCTGTGCCCGCTGCCCATTTTTGGCATGCGGAGGCCGCTCGCAAAGTCTCGCCCCATTCCGAGTCCGGCGGACGACGTTGGCCAGCCCCTCCCCCCATGGCTATAGCCCACCCGTTTTTTGTCCATTTTTCCGCTGGGGGGTTTGGGCGCGCCGACCTTCGGGGGGTTATTTTTGGGCGCGGCTGTGCCCGCGGCCTATTTTATGCACGCGGCAGCCGCTCGCAAAGTCTCGCCCCATTCCGAGTCCGGCGGACGAAGTTGGCCAGCCCCTCCCCCCAAGGCTATAGCCCACCCGTTTTTTGGCCATTTTTCCGCTGGACGAACTTGGCACCCCGGCCTTTGGGCGCGGCTGTGCTGACAGCCTATTTTTGGCACGCGGAGTCCGCTCGCAATCTCTCGCCCCATTCCGAGTCCGGCGGACGAAGTTGGCCAGCCCGTCCCCCCAAGGCTATAGCCCACCCGTTTTTTGGCCATTTTTCCGCTGGGGGGTTTGGGCGCGCCGACCTTCGGGGGGTTATTTTTGTGTGCGGCTGCGCCCGCGGCATGTTTTTGGCACGCGGAGGCCGATCGCAAAGTCTCGCCCCGTTCCGAGTCCGGCGGACGAAGTTGGCCAGCCCCTCCCCCCAAGGCTATAGCCCACCCGTTTTTTGGCCATTTTTCCGCTGGACGAACTTGGCACCCCGGCCTTTGGGCGCGGCTGTGCTGACAGCCTATTTTTGGCACGCGGAGTCCGCTCGCAATCTCTCGCCCCATTCCGAGTCCGGCGGACGAAGTTGGCCAGCCTGTCCCCCCAAGGCTATAGCCCACCCGTTTTTTGGCCATTTTTCCGCTGGACGAACTTGGCCGCGCCGACATTCGGGCTGTTATTTTTGTCCGCGGCTGTGCCCGTGGCCTATTTTTGGCACGCGGAGGCTGCTCGCAAAGTCTCGTCCCATTCCGAGTCCGGCGGACGAAGTTGGCCAGCCCCTCCCCCCAAGGTTATAGCCCACCCGTTTTTTGGCCATATTTCCACAGGACGAACTTGGCGCCCCCGCCTTCGGGCGGTTATTTTTGGGCGCGGCTGTGCCCGCGGCCTATTTTTAGCCCGCGGAGGCTGCTCGCAAAGTCTCGCCCCATTCCTAGTCGGGCGGACGAAGTTGGCCAGCCCTCCCCAAGGCTATAGCCCACCCGCTTTTTGGCCATTTTTCCGCTGGGGGTTTGGGCGCGCCCGACCTTCGGGGGTTATTTTTGGTGCGGCTGTGGCCGCCGCCAATTTTTGGCACGCTGGAGGCCGCTTCGCAGTCTCACCCCATTCCGAGTCCGCGGACGACGTTGGCCAGCCCCTCCCCCAAAGGCTATGGACAACCCGTTTTTTGGACATTTTTCAGCCGGACTAACTTGGCGCCCCGGTCTTCGGGCGGTTATTTTTGGGCGCGGCTGTGCCCGCAGCCTATTTTTGGCACGCGGAGGCCGCCTGCAAAGTCTCGCCCCATTCCGAGTCCGGCGGACGAAGTGGGTCAGCCCCTCCCCCCAAGGCTATAGCCACCCGTTTTTTGCCATTTTTCCGCTGGACGAATTCGGCGCCCCAGCCTTCGGGTGGTTATTTTTGGGCGCGGCTGTGCCCGTGGCCTATTTTTGCCACGCGGAGGCTGCTCTCAAAGACTCGCCCCATTCCGAGTCCGGCGGACGAAGTTGGCCCGCCCATCCCCCCAAGGCTATAGCGCACCCGTTTTTTGGCCATTTTTCAGCTGGACGAACTTGGCGCCCCGGCCTTCGGGCGGTTATTTTTGGGCGCGGCTGTGCCCGCGGCCTATTTTTATGACGCGGAGGCCGCTCGCAAAGTCTCGCCCCATTCCGAGTCCGGCGGACGAAGTTGGCCAGCCCCTCCCCTCAAGGCTATAGCCCATCCGTTTTTTGGCAATTTTTCCGCTGGACGAACTTGGCGCCCCGGCCTTCGGGCGGCTATTTTTGGGCGCGGCTGTACCCGCGGCCTATTTTTGGCACGTGGAGACCGCTCGCAAAGTCTCGTCCCATTCCGAGTCCGGCGGACGACGTTGGCCAGCCCCTCCCCCCATGGCTATAGCCCACCCGTTTTTTGGCCATTTTTCCGCAGACGAACTTTGCGCCCCGGCCTACGGGCGGTTATTTTTGGGCGCAGCTGTGCCCGTGCCCTATTTTTTGGCCGCGGAGGCAACTCGCAAAGTCTCGCCCCATTCCGAGTCTGGCGGACGAAGTTGCCCAGCCCCTCCCCTCAAGGCTATAGCCCATCCGTTTTTTGGCCATTTTTCCGCTGGACGAACTTGGCGCCCCGGCCTTCGGGCGGCTATTTTTGGGCGCGGCTGTGCCCGGGGCCTATTTTTGGCACGCGGAGGCCGCTGGCAAAGTCTCGCCCCATTCCGAGTCCGGTGGACGAAGTCGGCCAGCCCCTCCCCCCAAGGCTATAGCCCACCCGTTTTTTGGCCATTTTTCCACTGGACGAACTTGGCGCCCCAGCCTTCGGGCGGTTATTTTTGGGTGCGGCTGTGCCCACGGCCTATTTTTGGCACGCGGAGGCCGTTCGCAAGGTCTCGCCCCATTCCGAGTCCGGCGGACGACGTTGGCCAGCCCCTCCCCCAAAGGCTATGGCCCACCCGTTTTTTGGCCATTTTTCCGCGGGACGAACTTGGCGCCCCGGTCTTCGGGCGGTTATTTTTGGGCGCGGCTGTGCCCGCAGCCTATTTTTGGCACGCGGAGGCCGCCTGCAAAGTCTCGCCCCATTCCGAGTCCGGCGGACGAAGTGGGTCAGCCCCTCCCCCCAAGGCTATAGCCACCCGTTTTTTGCCATTTTTCCGCTGGACGAATTCGGCGCCCCAGCCTTCGGGTGGTTATTTTTGGGCGCGGCTGTGCCCACGGCCTATTTTTGCCACGCGGAGGCTGCTCTCAAAGACTCGCCCCATTCCGAGTCCGGCGGACGAAGTTGGCCCGCCCATCCCCCCAAGGCTATAGCGCACCCGTTTTTTGGCCATTTTTCCGCTGCACGAACTTGGCGCCCCAGCCTTCGGGCGGTTATTTTTGGGCGCGGCTGTGCCCACGGCCTATTTTTGGCACGCGGAGGCCGTTCGCAAAGTCTCGCCCCATTCCGAGTCCGGCGGACGACGTTGGCCAGCCCCTCCCCCCATGGCTATAGCCCTCCCGTTTTTTGGCCATTTTTCCGCTGGACGAACTTGGCGCCCCGGCCTTCGGGCGGTTATTTTTGGGCGCGGCTGTGCCCGCGGCCTATTTTTGGCACAAGGAGGCCGCTCGCAAAGTCTCGACCCATTCTGCGTCTGGCGGACGAAGTCGGCCAGCCCCTCCCCCCAAGGCTATAGCCCACCCATTTTTTGGCCATTTTTCCGCTGGGGGGTTTGGGCGCGCCGACCTTCGGGGGGTTATTTTTGGGTGCGGCTGTGCCCGCGGCCTATTTTTGGCACGCAGAGGCCGCTCACAAAGTATCGCCCCATTCCGAGTCGGGCGGACGAAGTTTGCCAGCCCCTCCCCCCAAGGCTATAGCCCCCCCGTTTTTTGGCCAATTTTCCGCTGGACGAACTTGGCGCCCCAGCCTTCGGGCGGTTATTTTTGGGCGCGGCTGTACCCGCGGCCTATTTTTGGCACGTGGAGACCGCTCGCAAAGTCTCGCCCCATTCCGAGTCCGGCGGACGACGTTGGCCAGCCCCTCCCCCCATGGCTATAGCCCACCCGTTTTTTGGCCATTTTTCCGCTGACGAACTTTGCGCCCCGGCCTACGGGCGGTTATTTTTGGGCGCAGCTGTGCCCGCGCCCTATTTTTAGGCCGCGGAGGCAACTCGCAAAGTCTCGCCCCATTCCGAGTCCGGCGGACGAAGTTGCCCAGCCCCTCCCCTCAAGGCTATAGCCCATCCGTTTTTTGGCCATTTTTCCGCTGGACGAACTTGGCGCCCCGGCCTTCGGGCGGCTATTTTTGGGCGCGGCTGTGCCCGGGGCCTATTTTTGGCACGCGGAGGCCGCTGGCAAAGTCTCGCCCCATTCCGAGTCCGGTGGACGAAGTCGGCCAGCCCCTCCCCCCAAGGCTATAGCCCACCCGTTTTTTGGCCATTTTTCCGCTGGACGAACTTGGCGCCCCAGCCTTCGGGCGGTTATTTTTGGGTGCGGCTGTGCCCACGGCCTATTTTTGGCACGCGTAGGCCGTTCGCAAGGTCTCGCCCCATTCCGAGTCCGGCTGACGACGTTGGCCAGCCCCTCCCCCCATGGCTATAGCCCTCCCGTTTTTTGGCACTTTTTCCGCTGGACGAACTTGGCGCCCCGACCTTCGGGCGGTTATTTTTGGGCGCGGCTGTGCCCGCGGCCTTTTTTTGGCACAAGGAGGCCGCTTGCAAAGTCTCGACCCATTCTGAGTCTGGCGGACGAAGTCGGCCAGCCCCTCCCCCCAAGGCTATAGCCCACCCGTTTTTTGGCCATTTTTCCGCTGGGGGGTTTGGGCGCGCCGACCTTCGGGGGGTTATTTTTGGGCACGGCTGTGCCCGTGGCCTATTTTTGGCACACGAAGGCCCCTCGCAAAGTCTCGCGCCATTCCGAGCCCGGCGGACGAAGTTGGCCAGCCCCTCCCCCCAAGGCTATAGCCCACCCGTTTTTGTGGCCTTTTTCCGCTGGACGAACTTGGCGCCCCGGCCTTCGGGCGGTTATTTTTGGGCGCGGCTGTGCCCGCGGCCTATTTTTAGGCCGCGGAGGCCACTCGCAAAGTCTCGCCCCATTCCGAGACCGGCGGACGAAGTTGCCCAGCCCCTCCCCTCAAGGCTATAGCCCATCCGTTTTTTGGCCATTTTTCCGCTGGACGAACTTGGTGCCCCGGCCTTCGGGCGGCTATTTTTGGGCGCGGCTGTGCCCGGGGCCTATTTTTAGCACGCGGAGGCCGCTGGCAAAGTCTCGCCCCATTCCGAGTCCGGTGGACGAAGTCGGCCAGCCCCTCCCCCCAAGGCTATAGCCCACCTGTTTTTTGGCCATTTTTCCGATGGACGAACTTGGCGCCCCAGCCTTCGGGCGGTTATTTTTGGGTGCGGCTGTGCCCACGGCCTATTTTTGGCACGCGGAGGCCGTTCGCAAAGTCTCGCCCCATTCCGAGTCCGGCGGGCGACGTTGGCCAGCCCCTCCCCCCATGGCTATAGCCCTCCCGTTTTTTGGCACTTTTTCCGCTGGACGAACTTGGCGCCCCGACCTTCGGGCGGTTATTTTTGGGCGCGGCTGTGCCCGCGGCCTATTTTTGGCACAAGGAGGCCGCTCGCAAAGTCTCGACCCATTCTGAGTCTGGCGGACGAAGGTGGCCAGCCCCTCCCCCCAAGGCTATAGCCCACCCGTTTTTTAGCCATTTTTCCGCTGGGGGATTTGGGCGCGCCGACCTTCGGGGGGTTATTTTTGGGTGCGGCTGTGCCCGCGGCCTATTTTTGGCACGCAGAGGCCGCTCACAAAGTATCGCCACATTCCGAGTCGGGCGGACGAAGTTTGCCAGCCCTTCCCCCCAAGGATATAGCCCACCCGTTTTTTGGCCAATTTTCCGCTGGACGAACTTGGCGCCCCAGCCTTCGGGCGGTTATTTTTGGGCGTGGCTGTGCCCGCGGCCTATTTTTGGCACGCGGAGACCGCTCGCAAAGTCTCGCCCCATTCCGAGTCCGGCGGACGACGTTGGCCAGCCCCTCCCCCCATGGCTATAGCCCACCCGTTTTTTGGCCATTTTTCCGCTGGACGAACTGGGCGCCCCGGCCTTTTGGCGGTTATTTTTGGGTGCGGCTGTGACCGCGGCCTATTTTTGGCACGCGGAGGCCGCTCTCAATGTCTCGCCCCATTCCGAGTCCGGCGGACGACGTTGGCCAGCCCCTCCCCCCATGGCTATAGCCCACCCGTTTTTGTGCCCTTTTTCCGCTGGACGAACTGGGCGCCCCGGCCTTCGGGCGGTTATTTTTGGGCGGGCTGTGTCCGGGGCCGATTTTTGGCACACGGAGGCCGCTCGCAAAGTCTCGCGCCATTCCGAGTCCGGCGGACGAAGTTGGCCAGCCCCACCCCCCAAGGCTATAGCCCACCCGTTTTTGTGGCCTTTTTCCGCCGGACGAACTTGGCTCCCCGGCCGTCGGGCGGTTATTTTTGGGCGCTGCAGTGCCCGGGGCCTATTTTTGGCAAACGGAGGCCGCTCGCAAAGTCTCGCGCCATTCCGAGTCCTGCGGACGAAGTGGGCCAGCCCCACCCCCCAAGGCTATAGCCCACCCGTTTTTGTGGCCTTTTTCCGCTGGACGAACTTGGCGCCCCGGCCTTCGGGGGGTTATTTTTGGACGCGGCTGTTCCCGCGGCCTATTTTTTGCACACGGAGGCCCCTCGCAAAGTCTCGCGCCATTTCGAGTCCGGCGGACGAAGTTGGCCAGCCCACCCCCCAAGGCTATAGCCCACCCTTTTTCCGGCCCTTTTCCGCTGGACAAACTTGGCGCACCGGCCTTCGGGCGGTTATTTTTGGGTACGGCTGTGCCCGCAGCCTATTTTTGGGCACATGGAGACCCCTCGCAAAGTCTCGCGGCATTCTGAGTCCGGCGGACGAAGTTGGCCACCCCACCCCCCAAGGCTATAGCCCACCAGTGTCTGTGGCCTTTTTCCGCTGGACGAACTTGGCGCCCCGGCCTTCGGGCGGTTATTTTTGGGCGCGGCTCTGCCCGCAGCCTATTTTGGGCACACGGAGGCCCCTCGCAAAGTGTCGCGCCATTCCGAATCCGGCGGACGAAGTGGACCAGCCCCACCCCCCAAGGCTATAGCCCACCCGTTTTTGTGGCCTTTTTCCGCTGGTCGAACTTCGCGCCCCAGCCTTCGGACGGTTATTTTAGGGCGCGGCTGTGCCCGCGGCCTATTTTCCGTACACGGATGCCCTCGCAAAGTCTCGTGCCATTCCGAGTCCGGGGCGGACGGTTGGCCAGCCCCACCCCCAAGGCTATAGCCCACCCGCTTTTGTGGCCTTTTTCCGCTGGACGAACTTGGCGCCCGGCCTTCGGGCCTTATTTTTGGGCGCGCTGTGCCTGCGATCTATTTTCGGCACACGGAGAACCCTCACAAAGTCTCGCTCCATTCCGAGTCCGGCGGACGAAGTGGGCCAGCCCCACCCCCCAAGGCTATAGCCCGCCCGTTGTTGTAGCCTTTTTCCGCTGGACGAACTTGGCGCCCCGGCATTCGGGTGGTTATTTTTGGGCGCGGCTGTGTCCGTGGGCTATGTTTTAAACACGGAGGCGCCTCGCAACGTCTCACGCCATTCCGAGTCCGGTGGACGAAGTGGGCCAGCCCCACCCCCCAAGGCTATAGCCCACCCGTTTTTGTGGCCTTTTTCCGCTGGACAAACTTGGCGCCCCGGCCTTCGGGCGGTTATTTTTGGGCGCGGCTGTGTCCGGGGCTTATTTTTGGAACAAGGAGGCCGCTCGCAAAGTCTCGTGCCATTCCGAGTCCGGCGGACGAAGTTGTCCAGCACCACCCCCCAAGGCTCTAGCCCACCCGTTTTTGTGGCCTTTTTCCGCTGGACGAACTTGGCGCACCGGCCTTCGGGCGGTTATTTTTGGGCGCGGCTGTGCCCGCGGCCTATTTTTGGCACACGGAGGCCCCTCGCAAAGTCTCACGCCATTCCGAGCCCGGCGGACGAAGTTGGCCAGCCCCACCCCCCAAGGCTATAGCCCACCCGTTTTTGTGGCCTTTTTCCGCTGGACGAACTTGGCGCCCCGGCCTTCGGGCGGTTATTTTTGGGTACGGCTGTGTACGGGGCCTATTTTTGGTACACTTAGGCCCCTCGCAAAGTCTCGCGGCATTCTGAGTCCGGCGGACGAAGTTGGCCACCCCACCCCCCAAGGCTATAGCCCACCCGTTTTTGTGGCCTTTTTCCGCTGGACGAACTTGGCGCCCCGGCCTTTGGGCGGTTATTTTTGGGCGTGGCTGTGCCCGGCGCTTATTTTTGGCACACGGAGGCCGCTCGCAAAGTCTCGTGCCATTCCGAGTCCGGCGGACGAAGTTGGCCAGCACCACCCCCCAAGGCTCTAGCCAACCCGTTTTTGTGGCCTTTTTCCGCTGGACGAACTTCGCGCCCCGGCCTTCGGGCAGTTATTTTTGGGCGCGGCTGTGCCCGCGGCCTATTTTTGGCACACGGATGCCCCTCGCAAAGTCTCGCGCCATTGCGAGTCCGGCGGACGAAGTGGGCCAGCACCACCCCCCAAGGCTATAGCCCACCCGTTTTTGTGGCCTTTTTCCGCTGGACGAACTTGGCGCCCCGGCCTTCGGGGGGTTATTTTTGGACGCGGCTGTGCCCGTGGCCTATTTTTTTCACACGGAGGCCCCTCGCAAAGTCTCGCGCCATTCCGAGTCCGGCGGACGAAGTTGGCCAGCCCACCCCCCAAGGCTATAGCCCACCCGTTTTTGTGGATTTTTTCCGCTGGATGAACTAGGCGCACCGGCCTTCGGGCGGTTATTTTTGGGCGCGGCTCTGCCCGCAGCCTATTTTGGGCACACGGAGGCCCCTCGCAAAGTGTCGCGCCATTCCGAATCCGGCGGACGAAGTGGACCAGCCCCACCCCCCAAGGCTATAGCCCACCCGTTTTTGTGGCCTTTTTCCGCTGGTCGAACTTCGCGCCCCAGCCTTCGGACGGTTATTTTAGGGCGCGGCTGTGCCCGCGGCCTATTTTCCGTACACGGATGCCCCTCGCAAAGTCTCGTGCCATTCCGAGTCCGGCGGACGAAGTTGGCCAGCCCCACCCCCCAAGGCTATAGCCCACCCGTTTTTGTGGCCTTTTTCCGCTGGACGAACTTGGCGCCCCGGCCTTCGGGCCTTTATTTTTGGGCGCGGCTGTGCCCGCGATCTATTTTCGGCACACGGAGAACCCTCACAAAGTCTCGCTCCATTCCGAGTCCGGCGGACGAAGTGGGCCAGCCCCACCCCCCAAGGCTATAGCCCGCCCGTTGTTGTAGCCTTTTTCCGCTGGACGAACTTGGCGCCCCGGCATTCGGGTGGTTATTTTTGGGCGCGGCTGTGTCCGTGGGCTATGTTTTAAACACGGAGGCGCCTCGCAACGTCTCACGCCATTCCGAGTCCGGTGGACGAAGTGGGCCAGCCCCACCCCCCAAGGCTATAGCCCACCCGTTTTTGTGGCCTTTTTCCGCTGGACAAACTTGGCGCCCCGGCCTTCGGGCGGTTATTTTTGGGCGCGGCTGTGTCCGGGGCTTATTTTTGGAACAAGGAGGCCGCTCGCAAAGTCTCGTGCCATTCCGAGTCCGGCGGACGAAGTTGTCCAGCACCACCCCCCAAGGCTCTAGCCCACCCGTTTTTGTGGCCTTTTTCCGCTGGACGAACTTGGCGCACCGCCTTCGGGCGGTTATTTTTAAGCGCTGCTGTGCCCGCGGCCTATTTTTGGCACACGGAGGCCCCTCGCAAAGTCTCACGCCATTCCGAGCCGAGGCGGACGGTTGGCCAGCCCCACCCCCAAGGCTATAGCCCACCCGCTTTTGTGGCCTTTTCCGCTGGACGAACTTGGCGCCCGGCCTTGGGGCGGTTATTTTTGGGGAGGGCTGTGAACGGCGCATATTTTTGGAACACGTAGGCCCCTCGCAAAGTCTCGAGGCATTCAGAGTCCGGCGGACGGCCAGGCCACCCCACCCCCAAGGCTATAGCCCACCCGTTTTTGTGGCCTTTTTCCGCTGGACGAACTTGGCGCCCCGGCCTTTGGGCGGTTATTTTTGGGCGTGGCTGTGCCCGGCGCTTATTTTTGGCACACGGAGGCCCCTCGCAAAGTCTCGTGCCATTCCGAGTCCGGCGGACGAAGTTGGCCAGCACCACCCCCCAAGGCTCTAGCCAACCCGTTTTTGTGGCCTTTTTCCGCTGGACGAACTTCGCGCCCCGGCCTTCGGGCAGTTATTTTTGGGCGCGGCTGTGCCCGCGGCCTATTTTTGGCACACGGATACCCCTCGCAAAGTCTCGCGCCATTGCGAGTCCGGCGGACGAAGTGGGCCAGCACCACCCCCCAAGGCTATAGCCCACCCGTTTTTGTGGCCTTTTTCCGCTGGACGAACTTGGCGCCCCGGCCTTCGGGGGGTTATTTTTGGACGCGGCTGTGCCCGTGGCCTATTTTTTTCACACGGAGGCCCCTCGCAAAGTCTCGCGCCATTCCGAGTCCGGCGGACGAAGTTGGCCAGCCCACCCCCCAAGGCTATAGCCCACCCGTTTTTGTGGATTTTTTCCGCTGGATGAACTAGGCGCACCGGCCTTCGGGCGGTTATTTTTGGGCGCGGCTGTGCCCGCAGCCTATTTTGGGTACACGGAGGCCCCTCGCAAAGTCTCGCGGCATTCTGAGTCCGGCGGACGAAGTTGGCCACCCCACCCCCCAAGGCTATAGCCCACCCGTGTCTGTGGCCTTTTTCCGCTGGACGAACTTGGCGACCCGGCCTTCGGGCGGTTATTTTTGGCCGCGGCTCTGTCCGCAGCCTATTTTGGGCACACGGAGGCCCCTCGCAAAGTGTCGCGCCATTCCGAATCCGGCGGACGAAGTGGACCAGCCCCACCCACCAAGGCTATAGCCCACCCATTTTTGTGGCCTTTTTCCGCTGGACGAACTTCGCGCCCCAGCCTTCGGGCGGTTATTTTAGGGCGCGGCTGTGCCCGCGGCCTATTTTCCGCACACGGTGGCCCCTCGCAAAGTCTCGTGCCATTCCGAGTCCGGCGGACGGTTGGCCAGCCCCACCCCCAAGGCTATAGCCCACCCGCTTTTCTGGCCTTTTTCCGCTGGACGAACTTGGCGCCCGGCTTCGGGGTTATTTTTGGACGCGGCTGTGCCCGCGGCCTATTTTTTTCACACGGAGGCCCCTCGCAAAGTCTCGCGCCATTCCGAGTCCGGCGGACGAAGTTGGCCACCCCACCCCCCAAGGCTATATCCCACCCGTGTCTGTGGCCTTTTTCCGCTGGACGAACTTGGCGCCCCGGCCTTCGGGCGGTTATTTTTGGCTGCGGTTCTGTCCGCTGCCTATTTTGGGCACACGGAAGCCCCTCGCAAAGTGTCGCGCCATTCCGAATCCGGCGGACGAAGTGGACCAGCCCCACCCACCAAGGCTATAGCCCACCCGTTTTTGTGGCCTTTTTCCGCTGGACGAACTTCGCGCCCCAGCCTTCGGGCGGTTATTTTAGGGCGCGGCTGTGCCCGCGGCCTATTTTCCGCACACGGTGGCCCCTCGCAAAGTCTCGTGCCATTCCGAGTCCGGCGGACGAAGTTGGCCAGCCCCACCCCCCAAGGCTATAGCCCACCCGTTTTTCTGGTCTTTTTCCGCTGGACGAACTTGGCGCCCCGGCCTTCGGGCGGTTATTTTTGGGCGCGGCTGTGCCCGCGGCCTATTTTTGGCACGCGGAGGCCGCTCGCAAAGTCTCGCCCCATTCCGAGTCCGGCGGACGAAGTGGGCCAGCCCCTCCCCCCAAGGCTCTAGCCCACCCGTTTTTTGGCCATTTTTCCGCAGTGGGGCTTTGGGCGCGCTGACCTTCGGGGGGTTATTTTTGGGCACGGCTGTGCCCGCGGCCTATTTTTGGCACGCGGAGGCCGCTCGCAAAGTCTCGCCCCATTCCGAGTCCGGCGGACGTAGTGGGCCAGCCCCTCCCCCCAAGGCTATAGCCCACCCGTTTTTTGGCCATTTTTCCGCTGGACGAACTTGGCGCCCCGGCCTTCGGGTGGTTATTTTTGGGCACGGCTGTGCCCGGGGCTTATTTTTGGCACGCGGAGGCCACTCACAAAATCTTGCCCCATTCCGAGTCCGGCGGACGAAGTCGGCCAGCCCCTCCCCCCAACGCTATAGCCCACCCGTTTTTTGGCCATTTTTCCGCTGGACGAACTTGGCGCACCGACCTTCGGGCAGTTATTTTTGGGCGCGGCGGTGCCCGCGGCCTATTTTTGACACGCGGAGGCCGTTCGCAAAGTCTCACCCCATTCCGAGTCCGGCGGACGAAGTAGGCCGGCCCCGCCCCCCAAGGCTATAGCCCACCCGTTTTTGGGGCCTTTTTCCGCTGGACGAACTTGGCGCCGCGGCCTTCGGTCCAATATTTTTGGGAGCGGCTGTGCCCACGGCCTATTTTTGGCACGCGGAGGCCGTTCGCAAAGTCTCACGCCATTCCGAGTCCGGCGGACAAAGTTGGCCAGCCCCACCCCCCAAGGCTATAGCCCACCCGTTTTTGTGGCCTTTTTCCGCTGGACGAACTTGGCGCCCCGGCCTTCGGGCGGTTATTTTTGGGCGCGGCTTTGCCCGCGGCCTATTTTTGCCACACGGAGGCCCCTCGAAAAGTCTCTCGCCATTCTGAGTCCGGCGGACGAAGTTTGCCAGCCCCACCCCCCAAGGCTATAGCCCACCCGTTTTTGTGGCCATTTTCCGCTGGACGAACTTGGCGCCCCGGCCTTCGGGTGGTTATTTTTGGGCGCGGCTGTGCCCGCGGCCTATTTTTGCATGTGGAGGCCCCTCGTAAAGTCTTGCGCCATTCCGAGTCCGGCGGACGAAGTTGGCCAGCCGCTCCCCCCACGGCTATAGCCCACCCGTTTTTGTAGCCTTTTTCTGCTGGACGAACTTGGCGCCCCGGCTTCGGGCGGTTATTTTTGGGCGCGGCTGTGTCCGGGACCTATTTTTGGCACACGGAGGCCGCTCGCAAAGTCTCGCGCCATTCCGAGTCCGGCGGACGAAGTCGGCCGGCTCCACCCCCCAAGGCTATAGCCCACCCGTTTTTGTGGCCTTTTTCCGCTGGATGAAGTTGGTGCCCCGGCCTTCGTGGCCTTTTTCCGCTGGACGAACTTGGCGCCTTGTCCTTCGAGCGGTTATTTTTGGGCGCGGCTGTGCCCGGGACCTATTTTTGGCACACGGGGGCCGCTCGCAAAGTCTCGCGCCATTCCGAGTCCGGCGGAGGAAGTTGGCCAGCCCCACCCCCCAAGGCTATAGCCCACCCGTTTGTGGCCTTTTTCCGCTGGACGAACTTGGCGCCCCTGCATTTGGGCTGTTATTTTTGGGCGCGGCTGTGCCCGAGGACTATTTTTGGCACACGGAGGCCACTCGCAAAGTCTAGCGCCATTCCGAGTCCGGCGGACGAAGTTGGCCAGCCCCACACCCCAAGGCTATAGCCCACCTGTTTCTGTGGCCTTTTTCCACTGGACGAACTTGGCGCCCCAGCCGTCGGGCGGTTATTTTTGGGCGCGGCTGTGCCCGGGGCCTATTTTTGGTACACGGAGACCGCTCGTAAAGTCTCACGGCATTCCGAGTCCGGCGGATGAAGTTGGCCAGCCCCACCCCCCAACGCTATAGCCCACCTGTTTCTGTGGCCTTTTTCCGCTGGACGAACTTGGCGCCCCGGCCTTCGAGCGGTTATTTTTGGGCGCGGCTGTGCCCGGGGCCTATTTTTGGCACACGGAGGCCGCTCGCAAAGTCTCGCGCCATTCCGAGTCCGGCGGACGAAGTTGGCCAGCCCCAACCCCCAACGCTATAGCCCACCTGTTTCTGTGGCCTTTTTCCGCTGGACGAACTTGGCGCCCCGGCCTTCGAGCGGTTATTTTTGGGCGCGGCTGTGCCCGGGGCCTATTTTTGGCACACGGAGGCCGCTCGCAAAGTCTCGCGCCATTCCGAGTCCGGCGGACGAAGTCGGCCGCTCCACTGAAGGCTATAGCCCACCCGTTTTTGTGGCCTTTTTCCGCTAGACGAACTTGGCGCCGCGGCCTTCGGGCGGGTATTTATGGGCGCGGCTCTGCCCGCGGCCTATTTTTGGCACACGGAGGTGCCTCACAAAGTCTTGCGCCATTCCGAGTCCGGCGGACGAAGTTGGCCAGCCCCACCCCCCAAGGCTATAGCCTACCCGTTTTTGTGGCCTTTTTCCGCTGTACGAACTTGGCCCCGCGCCTCTTCGGCGGGTATGTTTGGGCGCGGCTGTGCCCGCGCCTATTTTTGGCACACGGAGGCACCTCGCAAAGTCTCCCGCCATTCCGAGTCCGGCGGACGAAGCTGGCCAGCCCCACCCCCCAAGGCAATAGCCCACCCGATTTTGGGGCCTTTTTCCGCTGGACGAACTTGGCGCCGCGGCCGTCGGGCGGGTATTTTGGGCGCGGCTGTGCCTGGCCTATTTTTGGCACACGGAGGCAACTCGCAAACTCTCGCGCCATTCCGAGTCCGGCGGACGAAGTCGGCCGGCCCCACCCCCCAAGGCTATAGCCCACCCGTTTTTGTGGCCTTTTTCCGCTGGACGAACTTGGCGCCGCGGCCTTTGGGCGGGTATTTTTGGGCGCGGCTGTGCCCGTGGCCTATTTTTGGCACACGGAGGTGCCTCGCAAAGTGTCGCGTCATTCCGAGTCCGGCGGACGAAGTTGGCCAGCCCCACCCCCCAAGGCTATAGCCCACCCGTGTTTGTGGCCTTTTTCCGCTGGACGAACTTGGCGCCGCGTCCTTCGGGTGGGTATTTATGGGCGCGGCTCTGCCCGCGGCCTATTTTTGGCTCACGGAGGCCCCTCGCAAAGTCTCGCGCCATTCCGAGTCCGGCGGACGATGTTTGCCAGCCCCACCCCCCACGGCTATAGCCCACCCGTTTTTGTAGCCTTTTTCTGCTGGACGAACTTGGCGCCCCGGCTTCGGGCGGTTATTTTTGGGCGCGGCTGTGCCCGCGGCCTATTTTTGGCACACAGAGGCCCCTCGCAAAGTCTCGCGCCATTCCGAGTCCGGCGGACGTTGTCGGTAAGCCCCACCCCCCAACGCTAGAGCCCACCCGTTTTTGTGGCCTTTTTCCGCTGGACGAAGTTGGTGCCCCGGCCTTCGTGGCCTTTTTCCGCTGGACGAACTTGGCGCCTTGTCCTTCGAGCGGTTATTTTTGGGTGCGGCTGTGCCCGGGACCTATTTTTGGGACACGGGGGCCGCTCGCAAAGTCTCGCGCCATTCCGAGTCCGGCAGAGGAAGTTGGCCAGCCCCACCCCCCAAGGCTATAGCCCACCCGTTTGTGGCCTTTTTCCGCTGGACGAACTTGGCGCCCCTGTATTTGGGCTGTTATTTATGGGCGCGGCTCTGCCCGCGGCCTATTTTTGGCACACGGAGGCGCCTCACAAAGTCTTGCGCCATTCCGAGTCCGGCGGACGAAGTTGGCCAGCCCCACCCCCCAAGGCTATAGCCTACCCGTTTTTGTGGCCTTTTTCCGCTGTACGAACTTGGCACCGCGCTTCTTCGGCGGGTATGTTTAAGCGCGGCTGTGCCATGGCCTATTTTTGGCACACGGAGGCTCCTCCCAAAGTCTCCCGCCATTCCGAGTCCGGCGGACGAAGCTGGCCAGCCCCACCCCCCAAGGCTATAGCCCACCCGTTTTTGGGGCCTTTTTCCGCTGGACGAACTTGGCGCCGCGGCCTTCGGGCGGGTATTTTTGGGCGCGGCTGTGCCCGCGGCCTATTTTTGGCACACGGAGGCAACTCGCAAAGTCTCGCGCCATTCCGAGTCCGGCGGACGAAGTCGGCCGGCCCCACCCCCCAAGGCTATAGCCCACCCGTTTTTGTGGCCTTTTTCCGCTGGACGAACTTGGCGCCGCGGCCTTTGGGCGGGTATTTTTGGGCGCGGCTGTGCCCGCGGCCTATTTTTGGCACACGGAGGTGCCTCGCAAAGTGTCGCGTCATTCCGAGTCCGGCGGACGAAGTTGGCCAGCCCCACCCCCCAAGGCTATAGCCCACCCGTGTTTGTGGCCTTTTTCCGCTGGACGAACTTGGCGCCGCGTCCTTCGGGTGGGTATTTATGGGCGCGGCTCTGCCCGCGGCCTATTTTTGGCTCACGGAGGCCCCTCGCAAAGTCTCGCGCCATTCCGAGTCCGGCGGACGATGTTTGCCAGCCCCACCCCCCACGGCTATAGCCCACCCGTTTTTGTAGCCTTTTTCTGCTGGACGAACTTGGCGCCCCGGCTTTGGGCGGTTATTTTTGGGCGCGGCTCTGCCCGCGGCCTATTTTTGGCACACAGAGGCCCCTCGCAAAGTCTCGCGCCATTCCGAGTCCGGCGGACGTTGTCGGTAAGCCCCACCCCCCAACGCTAGAGCCCACCCGTTTTTGTGGCCTTTTTCCGCTGGACGAAGTTGGTGCCCCGGCCTTCGTGGCCTTTTTCCGCTGGACGAAATTGGCGCCTTGTCCTTCGAGCGGTTATTTTTGGGCGCGCACTGCCCCGGACCTATTTTTGGGACACGGGGCCGCCGCAAAGTCTCGCGCCATTCCGAGTCCGGCAGAGGAAGTTGGCCAGCCCCACTTCCAAGGCTATAGCCCACGCGTTTGTTGCCTTTTTCCGCTGGACGAACTTGGCTTCACTTTATTTGGGCTGTTATTTTTGGGCGAGGCTGTGCCCGAGGACTATTTTTGGCACACGGAGGCCACTCGCAAAGTCTAGCGCCATTCCGAGTCCGGCGGGACGGTTGGCCAGCCCCACACCCCAAGGCTATAGCCCACCTGCTTCTGTGGCCTTTTTCCACTGGGACGAACTTGGCGCCCCAGCCGCCGGGCGGTTATTTTTGGGCGCGGCTGTGCCTGGGCCTATTTTTGGTACACGGAGACCGTTCAGAAGTCTCACGGCATTCCGAGTCCGGCGGATGAAGTTGGCCAGCCCCACCCCCAACGCTTATAGCCCACCTGCTTCAGGCCTTTTTTTCCGCAGGACGAACTTGGCGCCCCGGCCTTCGAGCGGTTATTTTTGGGCGCGGCTGTGCCCGGGGCCTATTTTTGGCACACGGAGGCCGCTCGCAAAGTCTCGCGCCACTCCGAGTCCGGCGGACGAAGTTGGCCAGCCCCAACCCCCAACGCTATAGCCCACCTGTTTCTATGGCCTTTTTCCGCTGGACGAACTTGGCGCCCCGGCCTTCGAGCGGTTATTTTTGGGCGCGGCTGTGCCCGGGGCCTATTTTTGGCACACGGAGGAGCTCGCAAAGTCTCGCGCCATTCCAAGTCCGGCGGACGAAGTCGGCCGGCCCCACCCCCCAAGGCTATAGCCCACCCGTTTTTGTGGCCTTTTTCCGCTGGACGAACATGGCGCCGCGGCCTTTGGGCGGGTATTTTTGGGCGCGGCTGTGCCCGCGGCCTATTTTTGGCACACGGAGGCGCCTCGCAAAGTCTTGTGCCATTCCGAGTCCGGCGGACGAAGTTGGCCTGCCCCACCCCCCAAGGCTATAGCCTACCCGTTTTTGTGGCCTTTTTCCGCTGTACGAACTTGGCGCCGCGCTCTTCGGGCGGGTATGTTTGGGCGCGGCTGTGCCCGCGGCCTATTTTTGGCACACGTAGGCGCCTCGCAAAGTCTCCCGCCATTCCGAGTCCGGCGGACGAAGCTGGCCAGCCCCACCCCCCAAGGCTATAGCCCACCCGTTTTTGGGGCCTTTTTCCGCTGGACGAACTTGGCGCCGCGGCCTTCGGTCCAATATTTTTGTGCGCGGCTGTGCCCACGGCCTATTTTTGGCACACGGAGATGCCTCGCAAAGTCTCGGGTCATTCCGAGTCCGGCGGACGAAGTTGGCCAGCCCCACCCCCCAAGGTTATAGCCCTCCCGTTTTTGTGGCCTTTTTCCGCTGGACGAACTTGGCGCCCCGGCCTTCGAGCGGTTATTTTTGGGCGCGGCTGTGCCCGGGGCCTATTTTTGGCACACGGAGGCCGCCCGCAAAGTCTCGCGCCATTCCAAGTCCGGCGGACGAAGTCGGCCGGCCCCACCCCCCAAGGCTATAGCCCACCCGTTTTTGTGGCCTTTTTCCGCTGGACGAACATGGCGCCGCGGCCTTTGGGCGGGTATTTTTGGGCGCGGCTGTGCCCGCGGCCTATTTTTGGCACACGGAGGTGCCTCGCAAAGTCTCGCGCCATTCCGAGTCCGGCGGACGAAGTTGGCCAGCCCCACCCCCCAAGGCTATAGCCCACCCGTGCTTGTGGCCTTTTTCCGCTGGACGAACTTGGCGCCGCGGCCTTCGGGCGGGTATTTATGGGCGCGGCTCTGCCCGCGGCCTATTTTTGGCACACGGAGGCGCCTCGCAAAGTCTTGCGCCATTCCGAGTCCGGCGGACGAAGTTGGCCTGCCCCACCCCCCAAGGCTATAGCCTACCCGTTTTTGTGGCCTTTTTCCGCTGTACGAACTTGGCGCCGCGCTCTTCGGGCGGGTATGTTTGGGCGCGGCTGTGCCCGCGGCCTATTTTTGGCACACGTAGGCGCCTCGCAAAGTCTCCCGCCATTCCGAGTCCGGCGGACGAAGCTGGCCAGCCCCACCCCCCAAGGCTATAGCCCACCCGTTTTTGGGGCCTTTTTCCGCTGGACGAACTTGGCGCCGCGGCCTTCGGTCCAATATTTTTGTGCGCGGCTGTGCCCACGGCCTATTTTTGGCACACGGAGATGCCTCGCAAAGTCTCGGGTCATTCCGAGTCCGGCGGACGAAGTTGGCCAGCCCCACCCCCCAAGGTTATAGCCCTCCCGTTTTTGTGGCCTTTTTCCGCTGGACGAACTTGGCGCCGCGGCCTTCTGGCGGGTATTTTTGGGCGCGGCTGTGCCCGCGGCCTATTTTTGGCACACGGAGGCAACTCGCAAAGTCTCGCGCCATTCCGAGTCCGGCGGACGAAGTCGGCCAGCCCCACCCCCCAAGGCTATAGCCCACCTGTTTCTGTGGCCTTTTTCCGCTGGACGAACTTGGCGCCTTGTCCTTCGAGCGGTTATTTTTGGGCGCGGCTGTGCCCGGGACCTATTTTTGGGACACGGGGGCCGCTCGCAAAGTCTCGCGCCACTCCGAGTCCGGCGGACGAAGTTGGCCAGCCCCAACCCCCAACGCTATAGCCCACCTGTTTCTGTGGCCTTTTTCCGCTGGACGAACTTGGCGCCCCGGCCTTCGGGCGGGTATTTTTGGGCGCGGCTGTGCCCGCGGCCTATTTTTGGTACACGGAGGCGCCTCGTAAAGTCTCGCGCCATTCCGAGTCCGGCGGACGAAGTATGCCAGCCCCATCCCCCAAGGCTATAGCCCACCCGTTTTTGTGGCCTTTTTCCGCTGGACGAACTTGGTGCCGCGGCCTTCGGGCGGGTATTTTTGGGTACGGCTGTGGCCGCGGCCTATTTTTGGCACGCGGAGGCCACTCGGAAAGGCTCGCCCCATTCCGAGTCCGGAGGACGAAGTTGGCCTGCCCCTCCCCCCAAGGCTATAGCCCATCCGTTTTTTGGCCATTTTTCCGCTGGACGAACTTGGCGCCCCGGCCTTCGAGCGGTTATTTTTGGGTGCGGCTGCGCCCGCGGCCTATTTTTAGCACGCGGAGGCCGTTCGCAAAGTCTCGCCCCATTCCGAGTCCGGCGGACGAAGTCGGCCATCCCCTCCCCCCAAGGCTATAGCCCACCCATTTTTTGGACATTTTTCCGCTGGACAGAGTTGGCGCCCCGGCCTTCGGGCGGTTATTTTTGTGCGCGGCAGTACCCGCATCCAATTTTTGGCACACGGAGGCCGCTCGCAAAGTCTCGCCCCATTCCGAGTCCGGCGGACGAAGTGGGCCGGCCCCTCCCCCCAAGGCTATAGCCCACCCGTTTTTTGGCCATTTTTCCGCTGAACGAACTTGGCGTCCCGGCCTTCGGGCGGTTATTTTTGGGTGCAGTTGTGCCCGCGGCCTATTTTTGCCATGCGGAGGCCGCTCGCAAAGTCTCGCCCCATTCCGAGTCCGGCGGACGAAGTGGGCCAGCCCCTCCCCCCAAGGCTATAGCCTACCCGTTTTTTGGCCATTTTTCTGCTGGGGGGTTGGGGCGCGCCGACCTTCGGGGGGTTATTTTTGGACGCGGCTGTGCCCGTGGCCTATTTTTGGCACGCGGATGCTGCTCGTAAAGTCTCGCCGCATTCCGAGTCCGGCAGACGAAGTTGGCCAGCCCCTCCCCCCAAGGCTATAGCCCACCCGTTTTTTGGCCATTTTTCCGCTGGTCGAACATGGCGCCCCGGCCTTCGGGCGGTTATTTTTGGGCGCGGCTGTGCCCCCGGCCTATTTTTGGCACGCGGAGGCCGCTCGCAAAGTCTCGCCCCATTCCGAGTCCGGCGGACGAATTTGGCCAGCCCCTCCCCCCAGGGCTATAGCCCACCCGTTTTTTGGCCATTTTTCTGCTGGGGGGATGGGGCGCGCCGACCTTCGGGGGGTTATTTTTGGGCGCGGCTGTGCCCGCGGCCTATTTTTGGTACGCAGAGTTCGCTCTCAAAGTCTCGCCCCATTCCGAGTCCGGCGGACGAAGTTGGCGAGCCCCTCCCCCAAAGGCTATAGCCCACCCGTTTTTTGCCCATTTTTCCATTGGGGGGTTTGGGCGCGCCGACCTTCGGGGGGGTTATTTTTGGGCGCGGCTGTGTCCGTGGCCAATTTTTGGTACGCGGAGGCCGCTCGCAAAGTCTAGCCCCATTCCGAGTCCGGCGGACGAAGTCGGCCTGCCCCTCCTCCCAAGGCTATAGCCGACCTGTTTTTTGGCCATTTTTCCGCTAGGGGGTTTGGGCGTGCCGTCCTTCGGGGGGTTATTTTTGGGCGCGGCGGTGTCAACGGCCAATTTTTGGTATGCGGAGGCCGCTCGTAAACTCTCGCCCCATTCCGAGTCCGGCGGACGAAGTGGGCCAGACCCTCACCCCAAGGCTATAGCCCACCCATTTTTTGGCCATTTTTCCGCTGGTCAAACTTGGCGCCCTGGCCTTCGAGGGGTTATTTTTCGGCGCGGCTGTGTCCGCGGCCAATTTTTGGTACGCGGAGGCCGCTCGCAAAGTCTCGCCCCATTCCGAGTCCGGCGGACGAAGTTGGCCAGCCCCTCCCCCCAAGGCTATAGCCCACCCGTTTTTTGGCCATTTTTCCGCTGGGGGGAGTTGGCGCGCCGACCTTCGGGCGGTTATTTTTGGCTTGGCTGTGTCCGCGGCCAATTTTTGGTACGCGGAGGCCGCTCGCAAAGTGTCGCCCCATTCCGAGTCCAGCGGACGAAGTTGGCCAGCCCCTCCCCCTAAGGCTATAGCCCTCCCGTTTTTTGGCCATTTTTCCGCTGGACGAACTTGGCCTCCCAGCCTTCGGGCGGTTATTTTTGGACGCGGCTTTGCCCGCGGCCTATTTTTGGCACGCGGAGGCCGCTCGCAAAGTCTCGCCCCATTCCGAGTCCGGCGGACGAAGTTGGCCAGCCCCTCCCCCCAAGGCTATAGCCCACCCGTTGTTTGGCCTTTTTTCCGCTGGCCGAACTTGGCGCCCGGCCTTCGGGCGGTTATGTTTAAAGGGACTGTGTCCGCAGCCTATTTTTGGGACGCGGAGGCCACTCGCAAAAGTCTCGCCCCATTCCGAGTCCGCCGGACGAAGTTGGCCAGCCCCTCCCCCCAACGCTATAACCCAACCGTTTTTTGGCCATTTTTCCGCTGGACGAACTTGGTGCCCCAGCCTTCGGGCAGTTATTTTTGGGCGCGGCTGTGCCCGCGGCCTATTTTTGGCATACGGAGGCCGCTCGCAAAGTCTTACCCCATTCCGAGTCCGGCGGACGAAGTGGGCCAGCCCCTCCCCCCAAGGCTATAGTCCACCCGTTTTTTTGCCATTTTTCCGCTGGGGGGTTTGGGCGCGCCGACCGTCGGGGGGTTATTTTTGGACGCGGCTGTGCCCGTGGCCTATTTTTTGCACGCGGAGGCCACTCGCAAAGTCTCGCCCCATTCCGAGTCCGGCGGATGAAGTTGGCCAGCGCTCCCCCCAAGGCTATAGCCCACCCGTTTTTTGGCCATTTTTCCGCTGGGGGGTTTGGGCGCGCCGACCTTCGGGCGGTTATTTTGGGCTTGCCTGTGTCCGCAGCCAATTTTTGGTACGCGGAGGCCGCTCGCAAAGTGTCGCCCCATTCCGAGTCCGGCGGACGAAGTTGGCCAGCCCCTCCCCCCAAGGCTATAGCCCTCCCGTTTTTTGGCCATTTTTCCGCTGGACGAACTTGGCGCCCCGGCCTTCTGGCGGTTATTTTTGGACGCGGCTGTGCCCGCGGCCTATTTTTGGCACGCGGAGGCCGCTCGCAAAGTCTCGCCCCATTCCGAGTCCGGCGGACGAAGTTGGCAGCCCCTCCCCCCAAGGCTATAGCCCACCCGTTTTTTGGCCATTTTTCCGCTGGGGGGTTTGGGCGAGCCGACCATCGGGGGGTTATTTTTGGGCGCGGCTGTGTCCGCGGCCAATTTTTGGTACGCGGAGGCCGCTCGCAAAGTCTCGACCGTTCCGAGTCCGGCGGACGAAGTTGGCCAGCCCCTCCCCCCAAGGCCATAGCCCACCCGTTTTTTGGCCATTTTTCCGCTGGAAGAACTTGGTGCCCCGGCCTTCGGGTGGTTATTTTTTGGTACGGCTGTGCCCGCGGCCTATTTTTGGCACGCGGAGGCCACTCGCAAAGGCTCACCCCATTCCGAGTCCGGCGGACGAAGTTGGCCAGCCCCTCCCCCCAAGGTTATAGCCCACCCGTTTTTTGTCCTTTTTTCCGCTGAGGGGTTTGGGCGCGCCGACCTTCGTGGTGTTATTTTTGGGCGCGGCTGTGTCCGCGGCCTATTTTTGGTACGTGGAGGCTGCTCGCAAAGTCTCGTCCCATTCCGAGTCCGGCGGACGAAGTTGGCCAGCCCCTCCCCACAAGGCTATAGCCCACCCGTTTTTTGGCCATTTTTCCGCTGGACAAACTTGGCGCCCCGGCCTTCGGGCGGTTATTTCTGGGTACAGCTGTGCCCGCGGCCTATTTTTGGCACGCGGAGGCTTCTCGCAAAGTCTCGCCCCATTCCGAGTCCGGCGGACGAAGTTGGCCAGCCCCTCCCCCCAAGGCTATAGCCCACCCGTTTTTTGCCCATTTTTCCGCTGGACGAACTTCGCGCCCCGGCCTTCGGGCGGTTATTTTTGGGTGCGGCTGTGCCCACGGCCTATTTTTGGCACGCGGAGGCTGCTCGCAAAGTCTCGACCCATTCCGATTCCGGCGGACGAAGTTGGCCAGCCCCTCCCCCCAAGGCTATAGCCCACCGGTTTTTTGGCTATTTTTCCGCTGGGGGGTTTGGACGCGGCTGTGCCCGTGGCCTATTTTTAGTACGCGGAGGCCACTCACAAAGTCTCGCCCCATTCCGAGTCCGGCGGACGAAGTTGGCCAGTCCCTCCCCCCAAGGCTATAGCCCACCCGTTTTTTGGCCATTTTTCCGCTGAACGAACTTGGCGCCCGGCCTCGGCGGTTATTTTTAGGCACGGCTGTGCCCAAGGCTTATTTTTGGCACGCGGAGTCCGCCGCAAAGTCTTGTCCCATTCCGAGTCCGGGCGGACGAAGTTGCCCAGCTCCTCCCCCAAGGCTATAGCCCACCCGCTTTTGGCCATTTTTCCGCTGGACGAACTTCGCGCCCCGGCTTTCGGGCAGTTATTTTTGGGCGCGGCTGTGCCCGCGGCCTATTTTTGGCACGCGGAGTCCGCTCGCAAAGTCACGTCCCATTCCGAGTCCGGCGGACGAAGTGGGCCAGCTCCTCCCCCCAAGGCTATAGCCCACCCGTTTTTTGGCCATTTTTCCGCTGGACGAACTTCGCGCCCCGGCTTTCGGGCGGTTATTTTTGGGTGCGGCTGTGCCCGTGGCCTATTTTTGGCACGCGGAGGCTGCTCGCAAAGTCTCGACCCATTCCGATTCCGGCGGACGAAGTTGGCCAGCCCCTCCCCCCAAGGCTATAGCCCACCGATTTTTTGGCTATTTTTCCGTTGGGGGGTTTGGACGCGGCTGTGCCCGTGGCCTATTTTTGGTACGCGGAGGCCACTCGCAAAGTCTCGCCCCATTCCGAGTCCGGCGGACGAAGATGGCCAGCCCCTCCCCCCAAGGCAATAGCCCACCCGTTTTTTGGCCATTTTTCCGCTGGACGAACTTGGCGCCCCGGCCTTCGGGCAGTTTTTTTTGGGCGCGGCTGTGCCCGTGGCCTATTTTTGGTACGCGGAGGCTGCTCGCAAAGTCTCGCCCCATTCCAAGTGCGGCGGACGAACTCGGCCAGCCCCTCCCCCCAAGGCTATAGCCCACCCGTTTTTTGGCCATTTTTCCTCTGGACGAACTTGGCGCCCCGGCCTTCGGGCGGTTATTTTTCGGCGCGGCTTTGCCCGCGGCCTATTTTTGGCACACGGAGGCCCCTCGCAAAGTCTCGCGGCATTCCGAGTCCGGCGGACGAAGTTGGCCAGCCCCACCCCCCAAGGCTATAGCCCACCCGTTTTTGTGGCCTTTTTCCGCTGGACGAACTTGGCGCCCCGGCCTTCAAGCGTTATTTTTTGCGAGGCTTTGCCCGCGGCCTATTTTTGGCACACGTAGGCCCCTCGCAAAGTCTGGCGGCATTCCGAGTCCGGCGGACGAAGTTGGCCAGCCCCACCCCCCAAGGCTATAGCCCACCCGTTTTTTTGGCCTTTTTCCGCTGGACGAACTTGGCGCCGAGGCCTTCGTGGCGGTTATTTTTGGGCGCGGCTTTGCCAAGGCCCTATTTTTGGCACACGGAGGCCCTCGCAAAGGCTTGCGGCATTCCGAGTCCGGGCGGACGGCGTGGGCCAGCCACACCACCCAAGGCTATAGCCCACCCGTTTTTGTGGCCTTTTTCCGCTGGACGAACTTGGCGCCTCGTCCTTCGGGCGGTTATTTTTGGGAGCGGCTTTGCCCGCAGCCTATTTTTGGTACACGGAGGCCCCTCGCAAAGTCTCGCGGCATTCCGAGTCCGGGCGGACGGCGGGGCCAGCCCCACCCCCAAGGCTATAGCCCACCCGTTTTTTGGCGATTTTTCCGCTGGATTTAACTTCGCGCCCGGCTTTCGGGCGGTTATTTTGGGTGCGGCTGTGCCCGCGCTCTATTTTTGGCACGCGGAGGCTGCTCGCAAAGTCTCGACCCATTCCGATTCCGCGGACGGTTGGCCAGCCCCTCCCCCCAAGGCTATAGCCCACCGATTTTTTGGCTATTTTTCCGTTGGGGGGTTTGGACGCGGCTGTGCCCGTGGCCTATTTTTGGTACGCGGAGGCCACTCGCAAAGTCTCACCCCATTCCGAGTCCGGCGGACGAAGATGGCCAGCCCCTCCCCCCAAGGCTATAGCCCACCCGTTTTTTGGCCATTTTTCCGCTGGACGAACTTGGCGCCCCGGCCTTCGGGCAGTTTTTTTTGGGCGCGGCTGTGCCCATGGCCTATTTTTGGCACGCGGAGGCCGCTCGCAAAGTCTCGCCCCATTCCAAGTGCGGCGGACGAACTCGGCCAGCCCCTCCCCCCAAGGCTATAGCCCACCCGTTTTTTGGCCATTTTTCCTCTGGACGAACTTGGCGCCCCGGCCTTCGGGCGGTTATTTTTCGGCGCGGCTTTGCCCGCGGCCTATTTTTAGCACACGGAGGCCCCTCGTAAAGTCTCGCGGCATTCCGAGTCCGCGGACGACGAGTTGGCCAGCCCCACCCCCAAGGCTATAGCCCACCCGCTTTTGTGGCCTTTTTCCGCTGGACGAACTTGGCGCCGCGGCCTTCGGGCGGTTATTTTTGGACGAGGCTTTGCCTGCGGCCTATTTTTGGCACACGAAGGCCCTCTAAAGTCTGGCGGCATTCCGAGTCCGGGCGGACGAAGTTGGCCAGCCCCACCCCCCAAGGCTATAGCCCACCCGTTTTTGTGGCCTTTTTCCGCTGGACGAACTTGGCGCCTCGTCCTTCGGGCGGTTATTTTTGGGCGCGGCTTTGCCCGCAGCCTATTTTTGGTACACGGAGGCCCCTCGGAAAGTCTCGCGGCATTCCGAGTCTGGCGGACAGGGTGGGCCAGCCCCACCCCCCAGGGCTATAGCCCACCCCTTTTTGTGGCCTTTTTACGCAGGACGAACTTGGCGCCCGGCCTTCGGGCGAGTTATTTTTCGGCGCGGCTTTGCCCGCCTATTTTTGGCACACGGAGGCCCTCGCAAAGTCTCGCGGCATTCCGAAGTCTCATGGACAGGGTGGGCCAGCCCCACCCCCTGGCTATAGCCCACCCTTTTTGTGGCCTTTTTACGCAGGACGAACTTGGCGCCGCGGCCTTCGGCGGTTATTTTTATGCGCGGCTTTGCCCGCGGCCTATTTTTTTGGTATACGGAGGCCCTCGCAAAGTCTCGCGGCATTCCGAGTCCGGCGGACGAAGTTGGCCAGCCCCACCCCCCAAGGCTATAGCCCACCCGTTTTTGTGGCCTTTTTCCGCTGGACGAACTTGGCGCCGCGGCCTTCGGGCGGGTATTTTTGGGCGCGGCTGTTATTGCGGCCTATTTTTGGCACACAGAGAAGCCTCGTAAAGCCTCGCGCCAGTCCGAGTCCGGCGGACGAAGTGGGCCAGCCCCACACCCCGAGGCTATAGCCCACCCGTTTTTGAGGGCTTTTTCCGCTGGACGAACTTGGCGCCCCGGCCTTCGGGCGGTTATTTTTCGGCGCGGCTTTGCCCGTGGCCTATTTTTGGCACACGGAGGCCCCTCGCAAAGTCTCGCGGCATTCCGAGTCCGGCGGACGAAGTTGGCCAGCCCCACCCCCCAAGGCTATAGCCCACCCGTTTTTGTGGCCTTTTTCCGCTGGACGAACTTGGTGCCGCGGCGTTCGGGCGGTTATTTTTGGGCGCGGGATTGGTCGCGGCCTATTTTTGGCACAGGAGGCCCCTCTCAAAGTCTCGCGGCATTCCGAGTCCGGCGGACGAAGTTGGCCAGCCCCACCCCCCAAGGCTATAGCCCACCCGTTTTTGTGGCCTTTTTCCGCTGGACGAACTTGGCGCCGCGGCTGTGCCTGCGGCCTATTTTTGGCACACGGAGGCGCCTCGTAAAGCCTCGCGCCAGTCCGAGTCCGGCGGACGAAGTTGGCCTGCCCCACACCCCGAGGCTATAGCCCACCCGTTTTTGAGGGCTTTTTCCGCTGGACGAGCTTGTTGCCGCGGACTTCGGGCGGGTATTTTTGGGCGCGGCTGTGCCCGCGGCCTATTTTTGTTACACGGAGGCGCCTCCCAAAGTCTCACACCATTCCAAGTCCGGCGGACGAAGTGGGCCAGCCCCACCCCCCAAGGCTATAGCCCACCCGTTTTTGTGGCCTTTTTCCGCTAGACGAACTAGGAGCCGCGGCCTTTGGGCGGGTATTTTTTGGCACGGCTGTGCCCGCGGCCTATTTTTGGTACACGGAGGCGCCTCGCAAAGTCTCGCGCCATTCCGAGTCCGGCGGACGAAGTGGGCCAGCCCCACCCCCCAAGGCTATCGCCCACCCGTTTTTGTGGCCTTTTTCCGCTGGACGAACTTGGCGCAGTGGCTTTCGGGCGGGTATTTTTGGGCGCGGCTGTGCCCGCGGCCTATTTTTGGCAAATCGAGGTGCCTCGCAAAGTCTCGCGCCATTCCGAGTCCGGCGGACGAAGTTCGCCAGCCACACCTCCCAAGGCTATAGCCCACCCGTTTTTGTGGCCTTTTTCCGCTGGACGAACTTGGCGCCGCAGCCTTCGGGCATGTATTTTTGGTCGCGGCTGTACCCGCGGCCTATTTTTGGCACACGGAGGCGCCACGCAAAGTCTCGCGCCATTCCGAGTCCGGCGGACGAAGTTCGCCAGCCCCGCCCCCCAAGGCTATAGCCCACCCGTTTTTGCGGCCTTTTTCCGCTGGACGAACTTGGCGCCCCGGCATTCGAGCGGTTATTTTTGGGCGCGGCTGTGCCCGGGGCCTATTTTTTGCACACGGAGGCCGCTTGCAAAGTCTCGCGCCATTCCGAGTCCGGCGGACGAAGTGAGCCGGCCCCACCCCCCAAGGCTATAGCCCACCCGTTTTTGCGGCCTTTTTCCGCTGGACGAACTTGGCGCCCGGCCGCCGGTCGGTTATTTTTGGGCGCGCTGTGCCCGGGCCTCTTTTTGGCTCACGGAGGCCACTCGCAAAGTGTCGCACCATTCCGAGTCCGGGCGATTTGTGGGCCAGACCCACCCCCAAGGCTATAGCCCACCCGCTTTTTTTTGGCCTTATTCCGCTGGACGTACTTGGCGCACCCGCCTTCGGTAGGTTATTTTTGGCCGCTGTTGTGCCCGTGGACTATTTTTGGTACACGGCGGGCGCTCGCAATGTCTCGCGCCTTTCCGAGTCCGGCGGACGGTTGGCCAGCCCCACCCCCAAGGCTATAGCCCACCCGCTTTTGTGGCCTTTTCCGCTGGACGAACTTGGCGCCGCGGCCTTCGGCGGGTATTTTTGGGCGCGGCTGTTCTTGCGGCCTATTTTTGGCACACGTAGGCGCCTCGTAAAGTCTCGCGCCAGTCCGAGTCCAGCGGACGAAGTTGGCCAGCCCCACCCCCCGAGGCTATAGCCCACCCGTGTTTGAGGCCTTTTTCCGCTGGACGAGCTTGTTGCCGCGGACTTCGGCGAGGTATTTTTGGCGCGCTGTGGCCGCGCCTATTTTTGGTACACGGAGGCGCCTCCCAAAGTCTCGCGCCATTCCAAGTCCGGCGGACGAAGTGGGCCAGCCCCACCCCCCAAGGCTATAGCCCAACCGTTTTTGTGGCCTTTTTCCGCTAGACGAACTAGGAGCCGCGGCCTTCGGGCGGGTATTTTTTGGCACGGCTGTGCCCGCGGCCTATTTTTGGCACACGGAGGCGCCACGCAAAGTCTCGCGCCATTCCGAGTCCGGCGGACGGCGGGGCCAGCCCCACCCCCAAGGCTATCGCCCACCCGCTTTTGTGGCCTTTTTCCGCTGGACGAACTTGGCGCCGCGGCCTTCCTGGCGGGTATTTTTGGGCGCGGCTGTGCCAAGGCCTATTTTTGGCACATGGAGGTGCCTCACAAAGTCTCGCGCCATTCCGAGTCCGGCGGACGAAGTTGGCCAGCCCCACCCCCCAAGGCTATAGCCCACCCATTTTTGTGGCCTTTTTCCGCTGGACGAACTTGGTGCCGCGGCCTTCGGGTGGGTATTTTTGGGCTCGGCTGTGCCCGCGGCCTATTTTTGGCACACGGAGGCGCCACGCAAAGTCTCGCGCCATTCCGAGTCCGGCGGACGAAATGGGCCAGCCCCACCCCCCAAGGCTATGACCCACCCGTTTTTCTGGCCTTTTTCCGCTGGACGAACTCGGCGCCGCGGCCTTCAGGCAGGTATTTTTGCGCGGGGCTGTGCCCGCGGCCTATTTTTGACACACGCAGGCACCTCGCAAAGTCTCGCACCATTCCGAGTCCGCGGACGGTTGGCCAGCCCCACCCCCCAAGGCTATAGCCCACCCGTTTTTGTGGCCTTTTTCCGCTGGACGAACTTGGCGCCGCGGCCTTCGGCAGGTATTTTTGCCCGCGGCCTATTTTTGGCACACGCAGGCACCTCGCAAAGTCTCGCACCAGTCCGAGTCCGGCGGACGAAGTTGGCCAGCCCACACCCCGAGGCTATAGCCCACCCGTTTTTGAGGCCTTTTTCCGCTGGACGAGCTTGTTGCCGCGGACTTCGGGCGGGTATTTTTGGGCGCGGCTGTGCCCACGGCCTATTTTTGTTACACGGAGGCGCCTCCCAAAGTCTCACACCATTCCAAGTCCGGCGGACGAAGTGGGCCAGCCCCACCCCCCAAGGCTATAGCCCACCCGTTTTTGTGCCCTTTTTCCGCTAGACGAACTAGGAGCCGCGGCCTTCGGGCAGGTATTTTTTGGCACGGCTGTGCCCGCGGCCTATTTTTGGTACACGGAGGCGCCTCGCAAAGTCTCGCGCCATTCCGAGTCCGGCGGACGAAGTGGGCCAGCCCCACCCCCCAAGGCTATCGCCCACCCGTTTTTGTGGCCTTTTTCCGCTGGACGAACTTGGCGCAGTGGCTTTCGGGCGGGTATTTTTGGGCGCGGCTGTGCCCGCGGCCTATTTTTGGCAAATGGAGGCACCTCGCAAAGTCTCGCGCCATTCCGAGTCCGGCGGACGAAGTTCGCCAGCCACACCTCCCAAGGCTATAGCCCACCCGTTTTTGTGGCCTTTTTCCGCTGGACGAACTTGGCGCCGCGGCCTTCGGGCGTGTATTTTTGGTCGCGGCTGTACCATGGCCTATTTTTGGCACACGGAGGCGCCACGCAAAGTCTCGCGCCATTCCGAGTCCGGCGGACGGTTCGCCAGCCCCGCCCCTAAGGCTATAGCCCACCCGCTTTTGCGGCCTTTTCCGCTGGACGAACTTGGCGCCCGGCATTCGAGCGGTTATTTTTGGGCGCGGCTGTGCCTGGGCCTATTTTTGCACACGGAGGCCGCTTGCAAAGTCTCGCGCCATTCCGAGTCCGGCGGACGAAGTGAGCCGGCCCCACCCCCCAAGGCTATAGCCCACCCGTTTTTGCGGCCTTTTTCCGCTGGACGAACTTGGCGCCCCGGCCGTCGGTCGGTTATTTTTGGGCGCGGCTGTGCCCGGGGCCTCTTTTTGGCTCATGGAGGCCACTCGCAAAGTGTCGCCCCATTCCGAGTCCGGCGGACAAGTTGGCCAGCCCCTCCCCCCAAGGCTATAGCCCTCCCGTTTTTTGGCCATTTTTCCGCTGGACGAACTTGGCGCCCCGGCCTTCTGGCGGTTATTTTTGGACGCGGCTGTGCCCGCGGCCTATTTTTGGCACGCGGAGGCCGCTCGCAAAGTCTCACCCCATTCCGAGTCCGGCGGACGAAGTTCGCCAGCCCCTCCCCCCAAGGCTGTAGCCCACCCGTTTTTTGGCCATTTTTCCGCTGGGGGGTTTGGGCTCGCCCACCTTCGGGAGGTTATTTTTGGGCGCGGCTGTGCCTGCGGCCTATTTTTGGCACGCGGAGGCCGTTCGCAAAGTCTCGCCCCATTCCGAGTCCGGCGGACGAAGTTCGCCAGCCCCTCCCCCCAAGGCTATAGCCCACCCGCTTTTGGCCATTTTTCCGCTGGGGGTTTGACGCGCTGACCTTCGGCGGTTATTTTTTGCGCGGCTGTTTCAAGGCCTATTTTATGCACGCGCAGAGCCGCCGCAGTTTCGCCCCATTCCGAGTCCGGGGACGGCGAGGCCAGCTCCTCCCCCAAGGCTATAGCCCACCCGCTTTTTGGCCATTTTTCCGTTGGGGGTTTGGGCGCAACGACCTTCGGGGTTATTTCTGGGACGGCTGTGCCGGGCGGCCTATTTTTGGCTCGCGGATGCCGATAGTAAAGTCTCGCCCCATTCAGTTTCCGTCTGTTGTAGTTGCCCTGCCCCTCCCCCCAACGCTATAGCCCACCTGTTTTTTGGCCATTTTTCCGTTGGGGGGTTTGGGCGCAACGACCTTCGGGGGGTTATTTTTGGGGACGGCTGTGCCGGCGGCCTATTTTTTGCACGCGGAGGCCGCTCAGTAAAGTCTCGCCCCATTCCGAGTCCGCGGATGAAGTTGCCCAGCCCCTCCCCCCAAGGCTATAGCCCACCCGTTTTTTGGCCATTTTTCCGCTGGACGAACTTGGCGCCCCGGCCTTCGGGCAGTTATTTTTGGGCGCGGCTGTGTACGCGGCTATTTTTGGCACGCGGAGGCCGCTCGCAGTCTCGCGCAATTCCGAGTCCGCGGACGAAGTTGGCCAGCCCCACCCCCAAGGCTATAGCCCACCCGCTTTTGTTGCCTTTTTCTGCTGGACGAACTTGGCGCCCGCCTTCGGGCGGTTATTTTTGGGCGCGGCTGTGCCCGGGCCTATTTTTGGCACACGGAGGCCGCTCGTACAGTCTCGCACCATTCCGAGTCCGCGGACGAAGTGGGCCTGCCCCACCCCTGCCTATAGCCCACCCGCTTTTGTGGCCTTTTTCCGCTGGACGAACTTGGCGCCCGGCCTTCGGGCGGTTATTTTTGGCGGGGCTGTGCCTGGGCCTATTTTTGGTACACGGAGGCCGCTGGCAAAGTCTCGCACCATTGCGAGTCCGGTGGACGAAGTCGGCCTGCCCCTACCCCCAAGGCTATAGCCCACCCGCTTTTGTGGCCTTTTTCCGCTGGACGAACTTGGCGCCCGCCTTCGGGCAGTTATTTTTGGGTTCGGCTGTGCCGGGGACCTTTTTACACACGGAGGCTGCTCGCAAAGTCTCGCGCCATTCCGAGTCCGCGGACAAAGCTGGCCAGCCCCACCCCCAACGCTATAGCCCACCCGCTTTTTTGGCGTTTTTCCGCTGGGGCGACCTTGGCTCCCTGCGTTCGGTGCTTATTTTTGGGTGCGACCGTGCCTGGGCCTATTTTTGGCACATGGAGGCCGCTGCAAAGTGTCGCGCCATTCCGAGTCCGGCGGACGGTTGGCCAGCCCCACCCCCAAGGCTATAGCGCACCCATTTTTGTGGCCTTTTCCGCTGGGCCAACTTGGCGCCCGCCTTCGGGTGGTTATTTTTAGCATGGCTGTGCCCGGGCCTATTTTTGGAACACGGAGGCCGCTTCGCAAAGTCTCGCGACATTCCGGGTCCGGCGGACGGCGTAGGCCAGCCCCACCCCCAAGGCTATAGCCCACCCGCTTTTGTGGCCTTTTTCCGCTGGACGAACTTGGCGCCCGGCCTTCGGGCAGTTATTTTTGGGCGCGGCTGTGCCTGCGGCCTATTTTTGGTGCACGGAGGCCCTCGAAAAGTCTCTCACCATTCCGAGTCCGTGGACGAAGTTGGCCAGCCCCACCCCCAAGGCTATAGCCCACCCGCTTTTGTGGCCTTTTTCCTCTGGACGAACTTGGCGCCCGGCCTTCGGGCGGTTATTTTTGGCGCGGATGTGCCTGCGGCCTATTTTTGCACGCGAGGCCGTTTCGCAAAGTCTCGCCCCATTCCGAGTCCGGGGCGGACGGCGTAGGCCAGCCCCACCCCCAAGGCTATAGCCCACCCGCTTTTGGCCATTTTTCCGCTGGGGTTTTGGACGCGCTGACCTTCGGCGGTTATTTTTGGGCGGCTGTTTCTGCGGCCTATTTTATGCACGCGCAGGCCGCCGCAGTTTCGCCCCATTCCGAGTCCGCGGACGGGCGTAGGCCAGCTCCTCCCCAAGGCTATAGCCCACCCGCTTTTTGGCCATTTTTCCGTTGGGGGTTTGGGCGCAACGACCTTCGGGGGGTTATTTCTGGGGACGGCTGTGCCGGCGGCCTATTTTTGGCACGCGGAGGCCGCTCGTAAAGTCTCGCCCCATTCCGAGTCCGGCGGACGAAGTTGCCCAGCCCCTCCCCCCAACGCTATAGCCCACCTGTTTTTTGGCCATTTTTCCGTTGGGGGGTTTGGGCGCAACGACCTTCGGGGGGTTATTTTTGGGGACGGCTGTGCCGGCGGCCTATTTTTGGCACGCGGAGGCCGCTCGTAAAGTCTCGCCCCATTCCGAGTCCGGCGGATGAAGTTGGCCAGCCCCTCCCCCCAAGGCTATAGCCCACCCGTTTTTTGGCCATTTTTCCGCTGGACGAACTTGGCGCCCCGGCCTTCGGGCAGTTATTTTTGGGCGCGGCCGTGCACGCGGCCTATTTTTGGCATGCGGAGGCCGTTCGCAAAGTCTCGCGCAATTCCGAGTCCGGCGGACGAAGTTGGCCAGCCCCACCCCCCAAGGCTATAGCCCACCCGTTTTTGTGGCCTTTTTCTGCTGGACGAACTTGGCGCCCCGGCCTTCGGGCGGTTATTTTTGCGCGCTGTGCCTGGGCCTATTTTTGGCACGCGGAGGCCGCTCGTACAGTCTCGCACCATTCCGAGTCCGGCGGATTTGGTGGGCATGCCCCACCCCCAAGCCTATAGCCCACCCGTTTTTGTGGCCTTTTTCCGCTGGACGAACTTGGCGCCCCGGCCTTCGGGCGGTTATTTTTTGGCGGGGCTGTGCCCGGGGCCTATTTTTGGTACACGGAGGCCGCTGGCAAAGTCTCGCACCATTGCGAGTCCGGTGGACGAAGTCGGCCTGCCCTACCCCCCAAGGCTATAGCCCACCCGTTTTTGTGGCCTTTTTCCGCTGGACGAACTTGGCGCCCCGGCCTTCGGGCAGTTATTTTTGGGCTCGGCTGTGCCCGGGACCTTTTTTTGGCACACGGAGGCCGCTCGCAAAGTCTCGCGCCATTCCGAGTCCGGCGGACAAAGCTGGCCAGCCCCACCCCCCAACGCTATAGCCCACCCGTTTTTTTGGCGTTTTTCCGCGGGACGACCTTGGCGCCCCGGCGTTCGGGTGCTTATTTTTGGGTGCGGCCGTGCCCGGGGCCTATTTTTAGCACATGGAGGCCGCTCGCAAAGTGTCGCGCCATTCCGAGTCCGGCGGACGAAGTTGGCCAGCCCCACCCCCCAAGGCTATAGCGCACCCATTTTTGTGGCCTTTTTCCGCTGGGCCAACTTGGCGCCCCGGCCTTCGGGTGGTTATTTTTTAGCATGGATGTGCCCGGGGCCTATTTTTGGAACACGGAGGCCGCTCGCAAAGTCTCGCGACATTCCGGGTCCGGCGGACGAAGTAGGCCAGCCCCACCCCCCAAGGCTATAGCCCACCCGTTTTTGTGGCCTTTTTCCGCTGGACGAACTTGGCGCCCCGGCCTTCGGGCAGTTATTTTTGGGCGCGGCTGTGCCCGCGGCCTATTTTTGGTGCACGGAGGCCCCTCGAAAAGTCTCTCACCATTCCGAGTCCGGCGGACGAAGTTGGCCAGCCCCACCCCCCAAGGCTATAGCCCACCCGTTTTTGTGGCCTTTTTCCTCTGGACGAACTTGGCGCCCCGGCCTTCGGGCGGTTATTTTTGGGCACGGCTGTGTCCGGGTCCTATTTTTGGCACACGGAGGCCGCTCGCAAAGTCTCGCGCCATTCCGAGTCCGGCGGACGAAGTTCCCCACCCCCCAAGGGTATAGCCCACCCGTTTTTGTGGCCATTTTCCGCTGGACGAACTTGGCGCCCCGGCCTTCGGGCGGTTATTTTTGGGCGCGGCTGTGTCCGGAGCCTATTTTTGGCATACGCAGGCGCCTCGCAAATTCTCGCGCCATTCCGAGTCCGGCGGACGAAGTTGGCCAGCCCCACCCCCCAAGGCTATAGCCCACCCGTTTTTGTCGCATTTTTCCGCTGGACGAAATTGGCGCCCCGGCCTTCGGGCGGTTATTTTTGGCCGCGGCTGTGCCCGGGGCCTATTTTTGGCACACGGAGGCCGCTCGCAAAGTCTCGCGCCATTCCGAGTCCGGGCGGACGGCGGGGCCAGCCCCACCCCCCAAGGCTATAGCCCACCCGTTTTTGTCGCATTTTTCCGCTGGACGAAATTGGCGCCCCGGCCTTCGGGCGGTTATTTTTGGGCGCGGCTGTGCCCGGGGCCTAATTTTGGCACACAGAAGCCGCTCGCAAAGTCTCGCGCCATTCCGAGTCCGGGCGGACAAAGTGGGCCAGCCCCACCCCCAAGGCTATAGCCCATCCGCTTTTGTGGCCTTTTTCGCTGGACCAACTTTGCACCCCCGCCTTCGGGCGGTTATTTTTGCGCGCGGCTGTGCCCGAGCCTATTTTTGGCACACGGAGGCCGCTCGCAAAGTCTCGCGCCATTCCGAGTCCGGCGGACGGTTGGCCAGCCCCACCCCCAAGGCTATAGCCCACCCGCTTTTGTGGCCATTTTCCGCTGGACGAACTTGGCGCCCGCCTTCGGCGGTTATTTTAGGGCGCGGCTGTGTCCGGGGCCTATTTTTGGCACACCGAGGCCGCCAGTAAGTCTCGCACCATTCCGAGTCCGGCGGACGGTTGGCCAGCCCCACCCCCAAGGCCATAGCCCACCCGCTTTTGTCGCATTTTTCCGCTGGACGAAATTGGCGCGCCGCCTTCGGGCGGTTATTTTTGGCGCGGCTGTGCCTGGGCCTATTTTTGGCACACGGAGGCCGCTCGCAAAGTCTCGCGCCATTCCGAGTCCGCGGACGGATTTGGCGGGCCAGCCCCACCCCCAAGGCTATAGCCCATCCGCTTTTGTGGCCATTTTCCGCTGGACGAACTTGGCGCCCGGCCTTCGGGCGGTTATTTTTGCGCTGCGCAGTGCCTGGGCCTATTTTGGCACACGGATGCCGCTCGCAAAGTCTCGCGCCATTCCGAGTCCGGCGGACAAAGTGGGCCAGCCCCACCCCCCAAGGCTATAGCCCACCCGTTTTTGTGGCCTTTTTTCGCTGGACGAACTTGGCACCCCGGCCTTCGGGCGGTTATTTTTGGGCGCGGCTGTGCCCGGAGCCTATTTTTGGCACACGGAGGCTGCTCGCAAAGTCTCGCGCCATTCCGAGTCCGGCGGACGAAGTTGGCCAGCCCCACCCCCCAAGGCTATAGCCCACCCGTTTTTGTGGCCATTTTCCGCTGGACGAACTTGGCGCCCCGGCCTTCGGGCGGTTATTTTTGGGCGCGGCTGTGCCCGGGGCCTAATTTTGGCACACAGAAGCCGCTCGCAAAGTCTCGCGCCATTCCGAGTCCGGCGGACAAAGTGGGCCAGCCCCACCCCCCAAGGCTATAGCCCATCCGTTTTTGTGGCCTTTTTTCGCTGGACGAACTTGGCACCCCGGCCTTCGGGCGGTTATTTTTGGGCGCGGCTGTGCCCGGAGCCTATTTTTGGCACACGGAGGCCGCTCGCAAAGTCTCGCGCCATTCCGAGTCCGGCGGACGAAGTTGGCCAGCCCCACCCCCCAAGGCTATAGCCCACCCGTTTTTGTGGCCATTTTCCGCTGGACGAACTTGGCGCCCCGGCCTTCGGGCGGTTATTTTAGGGCGCGGCTGTGTCCGGGGCCTATTTTTGGCACACCGAGGCCGCTCGTAAAGTCTCGCACCATTCCGAGTCCGGCGGACGAAGTTGGCCAGCCCCACCCCCCAAGGCCATAGCCCACCCGTTTTTGTCGCATTTTTCCGCTGGACGAAATTGGCGCGCCGGCCTTCGGGCGGTTATTTTTGGCCGCGGCTGTGCCCGGGGCCTATTTTTGGCACACGGAGGCCGCTCGCAAAGTCTCGCGCCATTCCGAGTCCGGCGGACGAAGTGGGCCAGCCCCACCCCCCAAGGCTATAGCCCATCCGTTTTTGTGGCCATTTTCCGCTGGACGAACTTGGCGCCCCGGCCTTCGGGCGGTTATTTTTGGGCGCGGCTGTGCCCGGGGCCTAATTTTGGCACACGGAAGCCGCTCGCAAAGTCTCGCGCCATTCCGAGTCCGGCGGACAAAGTGGGCCAGCCCCACCCCCCAAGGCTATAGCCCACCCGTTTTTGTGGCCTTTTTTCGCTGGACGAACTTGGCACCCCGGCCTTCGGGCGGTTATTTTTGGGCGCGGCTGTGCCCGGAGCCTATTTTTGGCACACGGAGGCTGCTCGCAAAGTCTCGCGCCATTCCGAGTCCGGCGGACGAAGTTGGCCAGCCCCACCCCCCAAGGCTATAGCCCACCCGTTTTTGTGGCCATTTTCCGCTGGACGAACTTGGCGCCCCGGCCTTCGGGCGGTTATTTTAGGGCGCGGCTGTGTCCGGGGCCTATTTTTGGCACACCGAGGCCGCTCGCAAAGTCTCGCGCCATTCCGAGTCCGGCGGACGAAGATGGCCAGCCCCACCCCCCATGGGTATAGCCCACCCGTTTTTGTGGCCATTTTCCGCTGGACGAACTTGGCGCCCCGGCCTTCGGGCGGTTATTTTTGGGCGCGGCTGTGTCCGGGGCCTATTTTTGGCACACCGAGGCCGCTCGTAAAGTCTCGCGCCATTCCGAGTCCGGCGGACAAGGTTGGCCAGCCCCACCCCGCAAGGCTATAGCCCACCTGCTTTTGTGGCCTTTTTCCGCTGGATGAACTTGGCGCCCCGGCCTTCGGGCGGTTATTTTTGGGCGCGGCTGTGTCCGGGGCCTATTTTTGGCACACCGAGGCCGCTCGCAAAGTCTCGCGCCATTCCGAGTCCGCGGACGGTTGGCCAGCCCCACCCCCAAGGCTATAGCCCACCTGCTTTTGTGGCCTTTTTCCGCTGGATGAACTTGGCGCCCCGGCCTTCGGGCGGTTATTTTAGGGCGCGGCTGTGTCCGGGGCCTATTTTTGGCACACCGAGGCCGCTCGCAAAGTCTCGCGCCATTCCGAGTCCGGCGGACGAAATGGGCAAGCCCCACCCCCCAAGGCTATATCCCACCCGTTTTTGTGGCCTTTTTCCGCTGGACGAACTTGGCGCCCCGGCCTTCGGGCGGTTATTATTGGGCGCGGCTGTGCCCGGGGCCTATTTTTGGCACGTGGAGGCCGCTCGCAAAGTCTCGCGCCATTCCGAGTCCGGCGGACGAAGTTGGCCGACCCCACCCCCCAAGCCTATAGCCCACCCGTTTTTGTGGCCTTTTTCCGCTGGACGAACATGGTTCCCCGGCCTTCGGGCGGTTATTTTTGGGCGCGGCTGTGCCCGGGGCCTATTTTTGGCACACGGAAGCCGCTCGCAAAGTCTCGCGCCATTCCGAGTCCGGCGGACGAAGTTGGCCAGCCCCACCCCCCAAGGCTATAGCCCACCTGTTTTTGTGGCCTTTTTCCGCTGGATGTACTTGGCGCCCCGGCCTTCGGGCGGTTATTTTTCGGCGCGGCTGTGTCCGGGGCCTATTTTTGGCACACTGAGGCCGCTCGCAAAGTCTCACGCCATTCCGAGTCCGGCGGACGAAGTTGGCCAGCCCCACCCCCCAAGGCTATAGCCCACCCGTTTTTGTGGCCTTTTTTCGCTGGACGAACTTGGCGCCCCGGCCTTCGGGCGGTTATTTTAGGGCGCGGCTGTGCCCGGGGCCTATTTTTGGCACACGGAGGCCGCTCGCACAATCTCGCACCATTCCGAGTCCGGCACACGAAGTGGGCCTGCCCCACCACTCAAGGCTATAGCCCACCCGTTTTTGTGGCCTTTTTCCGCTGGACGAACTTGGTGCCCCGGCCTTCGGCGGTTATTTTTGGGCGCGGCTGTGCCCGGGACCTATTTTTGGCACACGGAGGCCGCTCGCAAAGTCTCGCACCATTCCGAGTCCGGCGGACGAAGTTGGCCAGCCCCACCCCCCAAGGCTATAGCCCACCCGTTTTTGTGGCCTTTTTCCGCTGGACGAACTTGGCGCCCCGGCCTTCGTGCGGTTATTTTTGGGCGCGGCTGTGGCTTGGGCCTATTTTTGGCACACGGAGACTGCTCGCAAAGTCTCGCGCCATTCCGAGTCCGGCGGACGAAGTTGGCCAGCCCCACCCCCCAAGGCTATAGCCCACCCGTTTTTGTGGCCTTTTTCTGCTGGACGAACTTGGCGCCCCGGCCTTCGGGCGGATATTTTTGGGTGCGGCTGTGCCCGGGGACTATTTTTGGCACACGGAGGCCGCTCGCACACTCTCGCGCCGTTCCGAGTCCGGCGGACGAAGTTGACCTGGCCCACACCCCAAGGCTATAGACCACTCGTTTTTGTGGCCTTTTTCCGCTGGACGAACATGGCGCCCCAGCCTTCGGGCGGTTATTTTTGGACGCGGCTGTGCCCGGGGCCTATTTTTGGCACACGGAGGCCGTTCGCAAAGTCTCGCGCTATTCCGTGTCCGGCGGACGAAGTTGGCCAGCCCCACCCCCCAAGGCTATAGCCCACCCGTTTTTGTGGCCTTTTTCCGCTGGACGAACTTGGCGCCCCGGCCTTCGGGCGGTTATTTTAGGGCTCGGCTGTGCCCGGGAGCGTTTTTTGGCACACGGACACCGCTCGCAAAGTCTCGCGCCATTCCGAGTCCGGCGGACGAAGTCGGCCAGCCCCACCCCCAAAGGCTATAGCCCACCCGTTTTTGTGGCCTTTTTCCGCTGGACGACCTTGGCGCCCCGGCGTTCGGGCGGTTATTCTTGGGCGCGGCTGTGTCCGGGGCCTATTTTTGGCACACGGAGGCCGTTCGCAGAGTCTCGCGCCATTCCGAGTCCGGCGGACGAAGTGGGCCAGCCCCACCCCCCAAGGCTATAGCCCACCCGTTTTTGTGGCCTTTTTCCGCTGGACGAACATGGCGCCCCGGCCTTCGGGCGGTTATTTTTTGGCGCGGCTGTGCCCGGGGCCTACTTTTGCCACACGGAGGCTGCTTACAATGTCTCGCGCCATTCCGAGTCTGGCGGACGAAGTGGGCCAGCCCCACCCCCCAAGGCTATAGCCCACCCGTTTTTGTGGCCTTTTTCCACTGGACGAATTGGGTGCCCCGGCCTTCGGGCGGTTATTTTTGGGCGTGGCTGTGCCCGGGCCCTATTTTTGGCACACGGAGGCCGCTCGCAGATTCTCGCGCCATTCCGAGTCCGGCGGACGAAGTCGGCGAGCCCCACCCCCCAAGGCTATAGCCCACCCGTTTTTGTGGCATTTGTTTGCTGGACGAACTTGGCGCGCCGACATTCGGGCGGTTATTTTTGGGCGCGGCTGTGCCCGGGGCTTATTTTCGGCACACGGAGGCTGCTCGCAAAGTCTCGCCCCATTCCGATTCCGGCGGACGAAGTGGGCCAGCCCCACCCCCCAAGGCTATAGCCTACCCGTTTTTGTGGCATTTTTTTGCTGGACGAACTTGGTGCCCCGGCCTTCGTGCGGTTATTTTTGGGCGCGGCTGTGGCCAGGCCCTATTTTTGGCACACGGAGGCCGCTCGCAAATTCTCGCGCCATTCCGAGTCCGGCGGACGAAGTCGGCGAGCCCCACCCCCCAAGGCTATAGCCCACCCGTTTTTGTGGCATTTGTTTGCTGGACGAACTTGGCGCGCCGGCCTTCGGGCGGTTATTTTTGGGCGCGGCTGTGCCCGGGGCTTATTTTTGGAACACGGAGGCCGCTCGCAAAGTCTCGCACCATTCCGAGTCCGGCGGACGAAGTTGGCCAGCCCCACCCCCCAAGGCTATAGCCCACCCGTTTTTGTGGCCTTTTTCCGCTGGACGAACTTGGCGCCCCGGCCTTCGGGCGGTTATTTTTGGGCGCGGCTGTGCCCGGGGCCTGTTTTTAGAGCACGGAGGCCGCTCGTAAAGTGTCGCGCCATTCCGAGTCCGGCGGACGAAGTTGGCCAGCCCCACCCCCCAAGGCTATAGCTCACCCATTTTTGTGGACTATTTCCACTGGACGAACTTGGCGCCCCGGCCTTCGGGCGGTTATTTTTGGGCGCGGCTGTGGCCGGGGCCTATTTTCGGCGCACGGAGGCTCTCGGAAAGTCTCGATCCATTTCAAGTCCGGCGGACGAAGTTGGCCAGCCCCACTCCCCTTGGCTATAGCCCACCTGATTTTGTGGCCTTTTTCCGCTGGACGAACTTGGCGCCCCGGCCTTCGGGCAGTTATTTTTGGGCGCGGCTGTGCCCGGGGCCTATTTTTGGAACACGGAGGCCGCTGGCAAAGTCTCGCACCATTCCGAGTCCGGCGGACGAAGTTGGACAGCCCCACCCCCCAAGGCTATAGCCAACCCGTTTTTGTGGCCTTTTTCCGCTGGACGAACTTGGCGCCCCGGCCTTCGGGCGGTTATTTTTGGCCGCGGCTGTGCCCGGCGCCTGTTTTTGGAACACGGAGGCCGCTCAAAAAGTCTCGCGCCATTCCGAGTCCGGCGGACGAAGTTGGCCAGCCCCACCCCCCAAGGCTATAGCTCACCCGTTTTTGTGGCCTATTTCCGCTGGACGAACTTGGCGCCCCGGCCTTCGGGCGGTTATTTTTGGGCGCGGCTGTTCCCGGGGACTATTTTTGGCACACGGAGACCGCTCAAAAAGTCTCGCGCCATTCCGAGTCCGGCGGACGAAGTTGGCCAGCCCCACCCCCCAAGGCTATAGCTCACCCGTTTTTGTGGCCTATTTCCGCTGGACGAACTTGGCGCCCCGGCCTTCGGGCGGTTATTTTTGGGCGGGGCTGTGCCCGGGGCCTATTTTTGGCACACGGAGGCCGCTCGTAAATTCTCGCGCCATTCCGAGTCCGGCGGACGAAGTTGGCCAGCCCCACCCCCCAAGGCTATAGCCACCCGTTTTTGTGGCATTTTTTTGCTGGACGAACTTGGCGCGCCGGCCTTCGGGCGGTTATTTTTGGGCGTGGCTGTGCCCGGGGCCTATTTTCGGCACACGGAGGCTACTCGCAAAGTCTCGCTCCATTTCGAGTCCGGCGGACGAAGTGGGCCAGCCCCACGCCCCAAGGCTATAGCCCACCCGTTTTTGTGGCCTTTTTCCGCTTGACGAACTTGGCGCCCAGGCCTTCGGGCAGTTATTTTTGGGCGCGGCTGTCCCCGGGGCCTATTTTCGGCACACGGAGGCAGCTCGCAAAATCTCGCGCCATTCCGAGTCCAGCGGACGAAGTTGGCCAGCCCCACCCCCCAAGGCTATAGCCCACCCGTTTTTGTGGCCTTTTTCTGATGGACGAACTTGGCGCCCTGGCCTTCGGCGGCGCCCTGGCCTTCGGGCGGTTGTTTTTGGGCGCGGCTGTGCCCGGGGCCTGTTTTTAGAGCACGGAGGCCGCTCGTAAAGTGTCGCGCCATTCCGAGTCCGGCGGACGAAGTTGGCCAGCCCCACCCCCCAAGGCTATAGCTCACCCATTTTTGTGGCCTATTTCCGCTGGACGAACTTGGCGCCCCGGCCTTCGGGCGGTTATTTTTGGGCGCGGCTGTGCCCGGGGCCTATTTTCGGCGCACGGAGGCTCTCGGAAAGTATCGATCCATTTCAAGTCCGGCGGACGAAGTTGGCCAGCCCCACTCCCCTTGGCTATAGCCCACCTGATTTTGTGGCCTTTTTCCGCTGGACGAACTTGGCGCCCTGGCCTTCGGGCGGTTATTTTTGGGCGCGGCTGTGGCCGGGGCCTATTTTTGGTACACGGAGGCCGCTCGTAAAGTCTTGCGCCATTCCGAGTCCGGCGGACGAAGTTGGCCAGCCCCACCCCCCAAGGCTATAGCCCACCCGTTTTTGTGGCATTTTTTTGCTGGACGAACTTCGCGCCCGGTCTTCGGGTGGTTATTTTTGGGCGCGGCTGTCCCCCGGGCCTATTTTCGGCACACGGAGGCTGCTCGCAAAATCTCGCGCCATTCCGAGTCCGGCGGACGAAGTTGGCAAGCCCCACCCCCCAAGGCTATAGCCCACCCGTTTTTGTGGCCTTTTTCCGATGGACGAACTTGGCGTCCCGGCCTTCGGGCAGTTATTTTGGGCGCGGCTGTCCCCGGGGCCTGTTTTTGGCACACGGAGGCCGCTCGTAAAGTTTCGCGCCATTCCGAGTCCGGCGGACGAAGTTGGCCAGCCCCACCCCCCAAGGCTATAGCTCACCGGTTTTTGGGTCATATTTCGTCTGGACGACCTTGGCGGCCCGGCCTTCGGGCGGTTATTTTTGGGCGCGGCTGTGCCCGGGCCTATTTTTGGCACACGGAGACTGCTCGCAAAGTCTCGCGCCATTCCGAGTCCGGGCGGATTTGTTGGCGAGCCTCACCCCCAAGGCTATAACCCACCCGCTTTTGTGGCCTTTTTCCGCTGGACGAACTTGGCGCCCGGCTTTCGGGCGGTTATTTTTGGGCGCGGCTGTGCCCGGGCCTATTTTTGGCACACGGAGACTGCTCGCAAAGTCTTGCGCCATTCCGAGTCCGCGGACAAAGTTGGCCGGCCCCACCCCCAAGGCTATAGCCCACCCGCTTTTGTGGCCTTTTTCTGGTGGAAGAACTGGGCGCCCGGCCTTCGGGCAGTTATTTTTGGGCGCGGCTGTGCCCGGGCTTATTTTTGGCACATGGAGGCCGCTCGCAAATACTCGCGCCATTCCGAGTCCGCGGACGAAGTTGGCCAGCCCCACCCCCAAGGCTATAGCTACCCGCTTTTGTGGCATTTTTTTGCTGGATGAACTTGGCGCGCCGCCTTCGGGCGGTTATTTTGGGCGCGGCTGTCCCCGGGCCTATTTTCGGCACACGGAGGCTGCTCGCTAAGTCTAGCTCCATTCCGAGTCCGGCGGACAAAGTTGGCCAGCCCCACCCCCCAAGGCTATAGCCCACCCGTTTTTGTGGCATTTTTTTGCTGGACGAACTTGGCGCCCCGGCATTCGGGCAGTTATTTTTGGGCGCGGCTGTGCCCGGGGCCTATTTTTGGCACACGGAGGCTGCTCGTAAAGTCTCGCTCCATTCCGAGTCCGGCGGACAAAGTTGGCCAGCCCCACCCCCAAGGCTATAGCCCACCCGTTTTGTGGCATTTTTTTGCTGGACGAACTTGGCGCCCGGCCTTCGGGCGGTTATTTTTGGGCGCGGCTGTGCCGGGGCCTATTTTTGGCACACGGAGACTGCTCGCAAAGTCTCGCGCCATTCCGAGTCCGGGCGGACGGTTGGCGAGCCGCACCCCCCAAGGCTATAGCCCACCCGTTTTTGTGGCCTTTTTCCGCTGGACGAACTTGGCGCCCCGGCCTTCGGGCGGTTATTTTTGGGCGCGGCTGTGCCCGGGGCCTATTTTTGGTACACGGAGGCCGCTCGTAAAGTTTCGCGCCATTCCGAGTCCGGGCGGACGGTTGGCCAGCCCCACCCCCAAGGCTATAGCCCACCCGCTTTTGTGGCCTTTTTTGCTGGACGAACTTGCGCCCGGCCTTTGGGCGGTTATTTTTGGGCGCGGCTGTGTCCGTGCCTGTTTTTGGCACACGGAGGCCGCTCGTAAAGTTCGCGCCATTCCGAGTCCGCGGACGGTTGGCCAGCCCCACCCCCAAGGCTATAGCTCACCCGCTTTTGTGGCCTATTTCCTCGTGATTTAACTTGGCGCCCGGCCTTCGGGCGGTTATTTTTGGGCGCAGCTGTGCCCGGGCCTATTTTTGGTACACGGAGGCCGCTCGAAAGTCTTGCGCCATTCCGAGTCCGGCGGACGGTTGGCCAGCCCCACCCCCAAGGCTATAGCCCACCCGCTTTTGTGGCATTTTTTGCTGGACGAACTTGGCGCGCCGGCCTTCGGGCTCTTATTTTTGGGCGCGGCTGTGCCCGGGGCCTATTTTCGGCACACGGAGGCTGCTCGCAAAGTCTCGTTCCATTTCGAGTCCGGCGGACGAAGTTGGCCAGCCCCACCCCCCAAGGCTATAGCCCACCCGTTTTTGTGGCATTTTTTTGCTGGACGAAATTGGCGCCCCGGCCTTCGGGCGGTTATTTTTGGGCGTGGCTGTGCCCGGGGCCGATTTTCGGCACACGGAGGCTACTCGCAAAGTCTCGCTCCATTCCGAGTCCGGCGGACGAAGTTGGCCAGCCCCACCCCCCAAGGCTATAGCTCACCCGTTTTTGTGGCCTATTTCCTCGTGACGAACTTGGCGCCCCGGCCTTCGGGCGGTTATTTTTGGGCGCAGCTGTGCCCGGGGCCTATTTTTGGTACACGGAGGCCGCTCGTAAAGTCTTGCGCCATTCCGAGTCCGGCGGACGAAGTGGGCCGGCCCCACCCCCCAAGGCTATAGCCCACCCGTTTTTGTGGCATTTTTTTGCTGGACGAACTTGGCGCGCCGGCCTTCGGGCTCTTATTTTTGGGCGCGGCTGTGCCCGGGGCCTATTTTCGGCACACGGAGGCTGCTCGCAAAGTCTCGTTCCATTTCGAGTCCGGCGGACGAAGTTGGCCAGCCCCACCCCCCAAGGCTATAGCCCACCCGTTTTTGTGGCCTTTTTCCACTGGACGAATTGGGTGCCCCGGCCTTCGGGCGGTTATTTTTGGGCGCGGCTGTGCCCGGGCCCTATTTTTGGCTCACGGAGGCCGCTCGCAGATTCTCGCGCCATTCCGAGTCCGGCGGACGAAGTCGGCGAGCCCCACCCCCCAAGGCTATAGCCCACCCGTTTTTGTGGCATTTGTTTGCTGGACGAACTTGGCGCGCCGACCTTCGGGCGGTTATTTTTGGGCGCGGCTGTGCCCGGGGCTTATTTTCGGCACACGGAGGCTGCTCGCAAAGTCTCGCTCCATTCCGATTCCGGCGGACGAAGTGGGCCAGCCCCACCCCCCAAGGCTATAGCCTACCCGTTTTTGTGGCATTTTTTTGCTGGACGAACTTGGTGCCCCGGCCTTCGTGCGGTTATTTTAGGGCGCGGCTGTGCCCGGGAGCGTTTTTTGGCACACGGACACCGCTCGCAAAGTCTCGCGCCATTCCGAGTCCGGCGGACGAAGTCGGCCAGCCCCACCCCCAAAGGCTATAGCCCACCCGTTTTTGTGGCCTTTTTCCGCTGGACGACCTTGGCGCCCCGGCGTTCGGGCGGTTATTCTTGGGCGCGGCTGTGCCCGGGGCCTATTTTTGGCACACGGAGGCCGTTCGCAGAGTCTCGCGCCATTCCGAGTCCGGCGGACGAAGTGGGCCAGCCCCACCCCCCAAGGCTATAGCCCACCCGTTTTTGTGGCCTTTTTCCGCTGGACGAACATGGCGCCCCGGCCTTCGGGCGGTTATTTTTGGGCGCGGCTGTGCCCGGGGCCTGGTTTTAGAGCACGGAGGCCGCTCGTAAAGTGTCGCGCCATTCCGAGTCCGGCGGACGAAGTTGGCCAGCCCCACCCCCCAAGGCTATAGCTCACCCATTTTTGTGGCCTATTTCCACTGGACGAACTTGGCGCCCCGGCCTTCGGGCGGTTATTTTTGGGCGCGGCTGTGGCCGGGGCCTATTTTCGGCGCACGGAGGCTCTCGGAAAGTCTCGATCCATTTCAAGTCCGGCGGACGAAGTTGGCCAGCCCCACTCCCCTTGGCTATAGCCCACCTGATTTTGTGGCCTTTTTCCGCTGGACGAACTTGGCGCCCCGGCCTTCGGGCAGTTATTTTTGGGCGCGGCTGTGTCCGGGGCCTATTTTTGGAACACGGAGGCCGCTGGCAAAGTCTCGCTCCATTCCGAGTCCGCGGACGGTTGGCCAGCCCCACCCCCAAGGCTATAGCCAACCCGATTTTGTGGCCTTTTTCCGCTGGACGAACTTGGCGCCCCGGCCTTCGGGCGGTTATTTTTGGCCGCGGCTGTGCCCGGCGCCTGTTTTTGGAACACGGAGGCCGCTCAAAAAGTCTCGCGCCATTCCGAGTCCGCGGACGAAGTTGGCCAGCCCCACCCCCAAGGCTATAGCTCACCCGCTTTTGTGGCCTATTTCCGCTGGACGAACTTGGCGCCCGGCCTTCGGGCGGTTATTTTTGGGCGCGGCTGTTCCCGGGACTATTTTTGGCACACGGAGACCGCTCAAAAGTCTCGCGCCATTCCGAGTCCGGCGGACGAAGTTGGCCAGCCCCACCCCCCAGGCGATAGGTCACCCGCTTTGTTGGCCTTTTTCCGCTGGACGAACTTGGCG